>JBBPMZ010000579.1:0-12280 GCA_038090575.1 Tylopilus cf. pernanus | reverse complement strand
GCTATGAAAGATGGATCAGTATGTCATGATAATGATAAATTGAGGCTTACCAGTCTGCATATTTCGCTTGTGTAGTGAGGCCACCAACCTGGAGAAAGATCAGTCTACAACCTGTGGAAGGTATCACCGAATTTACCGTCACTGGCCGGTAGGCCGCGGGAACGTCTTTCACGGATCGCTTCTTCCACGTATTCGACGGCAAGCGAGTTGAAGTGACCACGAAGCGGAAAAGCGTCTACGGACGCGGCATCACAATGAGAAAATTGTTTTGCACGCTCCAGTATATCTTGCACTGCTGGCTTGTAGAATTGTATTTGCCAAGGCTCGGCACCTGCCGTCGCGGGGCCAACTGGCGTTACGGGTGGGTTGACTATTCGTAATGGCTGCGGTGAAGTGGAAGGACGAGTAATACGGTGTTCTTCGTTGCTCGGCCTTGACGAACGCGATGAAGTAGAGCGCGGACGAGTAGTATTTTGAGGCTCGGAATATTGCTGGTCCCGAATAGAAGCTAAGTGAGAATTACTGGGGAGGCGGGGGGCACCGTTTCGTCGCCGATGAGCTAGTACAACGTCCTCGGCTTGGCCATTCGCGGAACCTTGATCTGGGGACCAATATATTAGCTATGTTCCTCGGACGAAACCTTACCGACCGTTATAGGATGGGACATGACTGGTGCCTTTCGAAATTTCGCACAACGTGTTAGTAGCATGAACATCCAACCGTAAGTTACTTACGTGCCAGATCGAATGAAGCGTGGCCACCGCTACGCCTATGTGTCCGATGTTGACGGACTAATGCATCCTCGACATGGCTATTCGAAGAGCCTTGAGCTGGTGATCAAAGTATTCAGCTGTGTCCCTTCCACGTGATTGAAGTTCCTACCGCTCTGACAGGGAGGTACGGCCTCAACGTAGTCATTTGTAGGGCCTTGATCTGGTGATCGAATATTAGCTACGTTCCTCGCAGGCAGTTGCAGTTACCAATAGGGCCGGACGGATTGCGAGCCTCACTCCGTCTGTGCATTTGCTCTCGACGGGTAGATGCGACGTCCTCAGCGTAGTCATTTGGGTGGCCTTTAATCGGTGGACAAAATCTTAGTAACGTTCTTTATAAGTAATAGCGCTTACCGTTGTTACGCAGCACGACCTCACCAGCGCCTTTCAATTTGTCAGTAGCATAAGTAGCCAACTCGAAACCACTCACGTTCAGCATCGGAAAGGTCGCCAGGGTTGCACTGACCGCGTACATACGCGTCCTCTAGGACAGTAAGGGTGAGCAAAGTATCGATGATGCCAGTTTCAGACATACTTCTCCCAAAGAAAGACTCCGAACGTTGTTCGTCAGCGGGTGTCGTGTCGCCCATGAGAATGTCGTTGTAATTGGCCTGATAAGAGACACTTTGCCGACCATACGGGTGTGAATGTGGATTCTCTGACGTTGTAGACAGTGATTTAGTGTGGAACTTGGTTGCGTTTGCGCACTTACCTCCTCGCAAGACAGATTCAGCGAAACGATCGTCCTCACTTGGCGTTGTCTCGTCGATTTGCAGATTGTTGTCATCCTGCCCGACATGGTCCTCATCTTCACTGGGGGTCGCAAACTGCGTATAGCCAGTGGGATCAGGTCTATCGAGTGGGGCACGGTAGAACGACACTAGACGAGGTGACGCCGTTGGATCATCCAAATCCGTGGAGCGACTGGGAGGAATCCCAGGTTCTCGGACTGAAAAGCTGGACGTGAATGATTGTCCTTGATCTTTCTGGAACTCGGGCTGCAACGATTGCTGGGTAAGATGAGGTACCTCTGCTAGTTGATCCATAACTCCCTCAGTTACTCGAGAAAGACAACGAGGGGCTTCCACACCAGATTGAGACGCATGAGCCAGCCGTTTTAGGTACGAAGAATGACCATGAGCAGACTGTATAGCATCTTGATCCCCTTGGGAAGAGGGACAGACCGAGTTGGCGCGGGAAGTCGGAACAGTGGAAACATGGGAATGAGCGGAGAAAATTGAGGCTTCGCGGGAAGACCGAGGTACAGATGACGAAGTCGACGAAGAGTCTAAGTCGCGCTGAGATCTAACTTCAGGCAACCTGAATCCAAATTGACCGCCGGGGGATGCCAAGCTGAAAGAGGGCTGAGTGGTAGCTGACAATGGCGCACCGGAGACCGAGACCGAGCCTCCAGTTTTGGTTTTGAGCCTGGGCTTTGGTCTCGGTTTGCTGGCTGGGACACGAGGAGGAGGCTGACTGGGAGCCATAGGATTAATCTCGCATCCTTTGGTCGCGGTGTCGAGATCATTGAGACGCTTTGATTGGTATACCGTGGCGGTTTGCAAACGTTCCAGATTCTTCACCTGCGCGAGTTGACCCCCACTACCCCGCCCTCTGCGGGATGAACGCCTTACCGTCTTCTCCGTGTCAAATATATCTGAATTCTTATTAGCAATGGAAAGAGTGTTTGTACCAACAATACCAGGGCCAGGTTCTTCTGCTCGAGCACGTTTGTTTAAGTTAAGGGCCTGAGACGGTTCTGCTAGCATGTCCTCGTCCTCATACGCTGATCTTCGTTTAGGAGGCATGTTGACGACGAAGGTAGACGGCGGTGGCTTCAATCTCTGCAGACGGCGAAAAGTAGGGACAAAGGATTTTGTGGGACGACAAGTTCTTTTACTACCCTCGGCCTCGTGGACTCGGGCTGTAACGGATTCTCGAGCTAAGTAAACACGTAAAACAGTAGCGGCTACAAGCTCTTAGTAATAAGTACATGCACTACCGCTACAACTGACCCGAGTCTCTGCCTCGAAATTCCGTATGAAAAGTACTGCAGTAATCCGAGGGCAACACAACAAAAGAATTAAGGACACGGACAAATACTTAAACACGGGTGAAGAGGTGTTAAACAAGTTTGGAACAGTCACATGGGAGGGGCAGTGGCCGCAAATCGGCGAGTTATGGGGCGTGTTTGCCGTAGATCGGGTCTTGTCTCCCGCTGGGGCAATGTAGGTCGTAGACGTTTGGAGGCCCGAGAGTCTGGGTCAGGGTAGTCTGGGTCGTCATCAAGTTGCCTACGAGTGCTCCCGGAGCTAGCGCGAGTAGTAAAACCAGGCCCACTGACTTGATGGACCGGGTACGGGCGTGGCATTCGTGGATCGACGTGACTCTCAGAGCCAGATTCATCGGAAGTGCCATTGTAGGGATTCCACCGAGTCTTCTTACTTGATCGGGATGGCTTGGTGTTGGCAACAGCCTGAGCCTTATGTGTTCGTCGAGTACGAACCCAGCCTTCGTCGTCAATATTGCTCAATGCTTCGATGAGCGCCTTACGCATTTCGATGTGTGTGATTGGACGGTCGACGTGGAATGACTTGTTCTTGAACGAAATTGGTAGGATGATCCGTTCCCGCAGGGTCTCGAGGAGGGGGATGAGGGGTTGGAAATAAGGGGATATGTGTTCTAGAATTTGGTACCGCCAGCCGAACTCGGACTGGATTGTCACCGTTTTCAGGAGGCTCGGCTGAAACGTATTAAAGTAAATATCAAAACATTCAGAGAGCGCACTCTCGGGCTTAAGGCAATGGGGTGTGTCGAATAGCACACAGATCCCGAGGAGGACGTAAAACAGTGACTCGAGGTCGTGACTGGCTGTGTGGGTAACTGGTTTCCCTGGACCAGCCATTACAAGTTCTGCAGCCATCCATGACCATGTCCCCTAGAAGACATTGGTAAGCATAACCCTCATCCTGTGAGTGGAGGGACTTACAGTACGATATAGTGGGTTTGTATCAATCGACGGCTGGGGGTAATCGGAAGGGTGATCCCTCCCCATCGAGAGTACAATTTCGTGGTTTATTTTCAGCTCGGAGAGTGGGATGCGCTCAATTCGATCCTGGCCATGGATAGATATACGAACGGGGACAGAGTCCTCTCCTATTTCTGAGGAAGGGCAACTGGGTGGTGTCATAGGGGATGTTGGGGGCAAATTACAAGGAGAGAGAGGGGATGACGATTGCGACGTATGTGCGGGCTCAGCACCAATATAGGAAGCATCAAGTGGGACAGCATAACCCCAATCCGCGAGAAGACCGCGATATGTGATGTCTTTCATCTTGGCCTGTAGGCGCGTGCGGGTATCCGGGGGTAAACCGTCAAGAAAGTCCAGGCGTCGGTTGCCATCACCAGAAGAATCCCACAAAACAAGAAGTAGATTCAGTAAACTTATATCACGGTGGAGGACCTTGGCCTTGACGATCGCGTCCTCGTGTACTACGAGAGACCATCAGTGGTGCAGACCATGAAATATGGATATGACGTACTAAATACATAGTCTATGAATGCCACGAGAAGTTCGGCGAGGGAAGAGAACGACATAATCGATATCCCGACCGGTTCAGTCACGAGACGGGAGAGGACACGCAGTTGGTACGCACGGCCGTACGACAAAGAAAGAAGGGTACGGAGGTAGTGCGTCGACATGTTCATTTTTACTCCGGGATGGGAAGGATGAGGTCCTTGCACCTGTTGTTCGTGTATGAGTAGGGGTACACCTTCCACCCCTGCATCGTTAAGTCTTGCCAACAGGGCACCTTCCGTGAATTTCCGTAGTGGGTCGATCCAGGAGTCCTTGACAACAACCTGTAGTGGGGATTTGGGAGAGGACTCGGAATCCCTCATCGAACCGGACCAGACCGTTGTGCCGCGACTATGTAACGCATCTGAGATGAAAATTAGTTGTTCCAAATATATAACTGGATTGCCCCCGTCATCGCTCTCGGTATCCCCTTTCCATGCAACTAACACTCTCTTCTTCTCGTCGCTTTCCCAGAACATCGTCTCGTCGAACCCGATGTTGGGCTTGGGAACAGTAGAAAGGCCCAATAGAATCCGTAGGAAGATTTCAGGGTTTTCATGGATATCGAATGGCGCAGTCGAAAGGGATCCCCCCCGATCGAAGAAGGTGAGGACAACATGCTGACCTAGCATTCGCAGGCACGGTGCTGAGTGCCTACCGTCCTGCGCGTAGAGGAGGAGGGCAGTTTTCCCTGCTGCTTCGATGTAGGATTTTCTAAGTGTGTCAGACGTCTTTTTGGACTTGACTTCTCCAAGGACGATAACGTCCCTCCAGTCCAATTCCTTCGATGACTTCGAAAGCGGTCCAGACAGTAGTACGAGGTCAGGCTTGCGATTCGCGTCCGAGCCTTTGAGCGGTGATGTAGCGCCATCAGCATGCCACCGTCTGAGCATTCAAATTTATGTCAATATGTAGGACATGCGTAGATGATAGAATAACGTACCGTTGAGTGGTAAACGCTGCATTAACTTTCTTCACCACCTGTAAAATATCATTGAAAAATTGTGCAATGTTCGATTCGGCGCTTTCGTCACTACGTGGTGCAGTCTGGCGCCAGCATTCAGCACCCTCAACCCCGTTATCATCGCTTCTTGCATATACGCCAAGTTCCCGTAGCGAGTCAAGGAGTTGGGTCATATCCAACGACGACTTGGGGGACCCGGGAAACAGCGCCGTGTCAGGGAATATCGCCTCAAGTAAGCGTCTACTCTCTGGGGGGCTGAGGGTCCAGTGCAGTTCTCGAGTATCGTTTTCGATGTGGGGATCCATTTGACGGCGGTACCAGTCGGATCTTTTTCGTAATCCTGGGGGCACACTTTGAATCTTAGTCACTGAATGAGCATTGAAGCGTTGACGAGCTAAAATGGACTTACACGTTCTAATGAGTACGGTGTTGCATGAGAAGTCAGTGGCTGCAGAAAATGTTGGATGACGTGACCATATTGGGTAAAACAAAGACAACTTTACCTTCAAGTTGGTGTCACGCAGGACATCTGACATGATTGCACTAAGGAAAGTCTGAAAAAGTGGGAGTATCGAGTCGTCGAGAACTTTATTTGGGATTCGGATCGATCCTATCGATGGGTTAGGGGGGGATCCTTACATATCCGAACGTGGGCACTAATGTGTAATAGAAGAGCTACTAGAGGAAAGTGCGTAATAAAACTCCTTCGACCAGTACCGGTTTAGCCAAAAATCCGATGAATGTTCATAGCTACTCGCACTCGTTAACCGTGCATGCGCCTCCTTACCAAAGTGAGGTATTAAATGCGCCGGGGAACGTATTTGTGTCACGGGAATCACATCCCCGATCCTGCTCCCGTCAGACCGGACCACACGTCTCATCAAGTATAATCCTGTTTCAGTGTTGATGCCACTGGGGTTTCTGTGTTGCGGGACAATGCTGAAGGGCTGAGCATAAACAAGTAAATGTTCCGAGTGTAATGGGCGGAATATCAAGCGAAGTTGGGCGACGGTATGGCCTGCACGATGGTCAGTGGATGTGTCGTATAAATCATAGAACGTACCCTCTAATCCTCGTCTCGGCCAATCACTTTCCCGATCCGCGTTGATGATGGTGGCGTCATACAAACCGTGCGGGTTGGTAGTGGAAGGAGGTAGGGCACGAAGAGTTTGCGGAGTGTCTGGAGTAAGATTATCGTAGTACCGCATCTGCTGGACGCGTAATTTATACCAAACCTGAAGGCGATCGAATGTTAATTCGCGGTGGTGCTCCCTGTCTCTAATCCCCGACACAAGATGCGGTATTCCATTTTGGAGACGATGTAAGCACTCCGCTAGGGCAACGCGGAGGTCCGGAAGCTTGAACAGGGTGGCTGCTTCATCTACAGTCAGTCGCAAAGACGGCTTGCTAGCAAGGTGAAAAGCGGTAGTGGTGGTCGAAAAAGTGCGGTACGGCTTTATGGCGTTGGGGATACAGCCACGTGCAAGTGCATCGGCGATCTCGAAGTAGTTGACGGTAGGTCGGGCTGTAGCCATAAAATAAGGGTCTTCTTCGTCTGGTTCGTGCTCATCATTCTGCTCGAAGGCTCCGTCGTCATCGACTTCCTGCAGATCTGTCTTGTTCATTTGAGACTCGATATACGTAGCGACGTCGAAACGAAGGCATTTCTCCTCGCGGTCCAGGTGACGTGCGATCTGATTGTAGTAATCACGGTTGTTTCCGGCTCGGGCTGGAACCTTTATCGCTTGGACGTGTGCATGTTCAGTGGGATCTGCAGACCACTGCATCACTGCACCTGAAAGACGGATGCTAGGAACGACGCTCTGTAGTAGCTCTAACTTAGGAATCTCCCAAGAGTCCTTACGTGCACCAGCTCGTGTGATCGCATCTTTGTGCTCGTGAAATTGCTGTAGGGCCTTTTCAAGATTAACCAGGGATTCGTCCGTAAACATCTGCGCCTGTGCTAAGTAGCGAAAATCCATAAGCGAACGCACAGCGATAAGGAATCGCCGCGGGACCGAACCAGCGATAACACCAATGATGTAACGCTGAATGGCACGGTGATCACGTCCCATAACTTGCTTCAACTTTGATATACCATCCTCAAAGGCACGGTATCCGATAGGGGTCTGGACCAGAGACATCCTGAAGTCGAGTTCGTCCACTCCGGTCACGGCAATACACCATTTTATGTCATGGTCCCAGGCAAACCGGTGGAAGTGGTGAAGTGATTCGGGAGTGATGAAGAAGCAGGGTTCGGAGAGTGGCCAACCTCTCCAAAAGGGTTCAGTTACGCCGTTCAAGCCGAGACGTTTGGTGACCTTCAAAAAGTTCTTATAGTCCGAGGGGTCTTGCTCAGCGCATGCGGTGCGAATGGCCAACAGAGTAGCCTGGCCAGTGCGGGGGGGGTGACGGAATGAATCGCCAAAGTGTTTGGAGGTGGCAGTCGTGACCGGGGACGCCTTCGGGCCTGTTGCAGCTAGAAGACACTCTTCCGGGGTGTCTGCGATCCATGATGCCAACGGCGTGTAGCAGTATCGCAGATTCCCCACCGGGTCACTCATCATGATGCCTACGGTGGCTGCGGTCCTAAGGGGAGCGAGGATATGGTCGAGTGCTTGATGGACGAGTCGATCCTTTAATAATCCACGAACGCGGCTGTCCTTGTGGAGGAATTTCGGAATAGGCAAGAGTGCAAGGAGAAGATAACCGTGAAGGGAAGTTTTGCTGCGTATGTCTGCATCGATATTTGCAAGGCTGAGGAGGACCGGGTAAGCCATTCGGTTTCCTGTCATCACAGAAATGTTGGTCTTGTCCGATGCGAGAACGACACCCAAGATGGTTGCACCGGGAGGAAGAGAACTCTGAGCTAGGTTCGTCAATGCCAAAAGAATCCGATTGAGCCTCTTACCTGAATGTCCTAAGCCCGGTCCCCGCTCAACCACTCGTCGTAGACGCGACATATCTTGGCTGCGGACGTCCAGATC
This sequence comes from Tylopilus cf. pernanus, assembly GCA_038090575.1. Classification (NCBI taxonomy): domain Eukaryota; kingdom Fungi; phylum Basidiomycota; class Agaricomycetes; order Boletales; family Boletaceae; genus Tylopilus; species Tylopilus cf. pernanus. The sequence continues at coordinate 3,979 of JBBPMZ010000579.1, read as the reverse complement.
CTCTGCGGTACGAAAGAGATATGTGGTGCTAGCAGTGGGTTGCTGAGGAGCGACTGAATACATTCAAGCGGTCGGCGATAAAAAAGTCTAACAGGTTGTTTGGTAGGGCTTTCGGGCTTCATGTCTTCGCACAACCACGCTGGGCCGGAGGGGAGAACTTCTGCTCGAGAGCGGAGCTGCCGTCCGGTGCGAAAAGAGAGAGGAACGTCCTGGAGCTGGAGTACGATGAGCCTCAAGGGAAGAAAATGAACGGTGAGTTGACATACAATGTCTAGCGCCAACAATGAGTCGATGGCAGTCAAACTCAACTTTGAGCGTAGTAACCACGATGCGAACTGCCACTCTTTGCGTGATGCAAAGGGGAAGTGCACATTCTGCCGTCTCTCTTCGGCGTACTGGTCACCACGGAAAGCGTCCATGAAAGTCGTCCCACCAGGAAAGGCTTCACTACAGCCCTCATATGTCTCCACAAATCGGCTAGGAGGGTGATCGATCTCTTCTAGCGTGTCCATCTCCGAATCCGACATCCCCGGTACGACCTCGAGTGCCCCAGGAGAAGGTGGGTTCAGATCCCAATCGTTGTGTTGATCCAAAGGTTCACTCCTTTCAGGACTTGGTGTACGAACCTGTCGGTTGATGGATGGGCCAGGTGCGTGATTTCTCAGCGACGGTTCTTGGAGTTGAGAGAACCAGCGGGCGCATTCCTCGTGCCAACCCTGAGTCGCCGACCTACAAGACCCCATAGGCTGATTCATGTGTTGAAGTACATTGGTCTCGGTACGGAATTTCTTGCCGCATTGGGGACAGCTGATGGTTTTCGGGTTGCGGTTGGTCTTCGCTCGGGGCATAGTATTTAGAGCGAGAAATCTTACGCGGTGAGTACTTACTTAGTTACTAGGAAGTTTCAAGCGACGCGGCGATGCTGACGTACAATTACACACTCTTCACCAGTCACTACCAGTATCGTGATGGCGGCTACCCAACAGGGCCCACATGATTCCCAGGCAACTGGTTCTCCTACTCGAAAAACTCAGACACCAGCTTCAATCAAGCATGGGACAGACGATATATTTCATCTGTCACCGTTTCCTCACCTCCACGACAACACTATCTCCCAGATACATATGGATTACCACTCCGGTCTCTTCGAGTCAGGGCCCACCGCTCAGTCAACTCACGATGTTGCGGAGTACGAAGACGATTCCAATGACTGTGGGGATGCGATGTCGGGTGCAACCACGCAGGTAAGCATGTCTTAATTTGAGATTTCGTACAACGTTGCGAACTTTGAACAAGGAAATATCAGAATCGGATATTATAGTGCCTCCCCCGAACAATCCCTCAGAGGCTTATCTCTTACTCGCGACCGCACGCGCCGATCGACAGGTCCGGCTCATGCGAAAAGAACTTGCTGTGAAAATCATTCATCGCAATACGTTGACCCTTCAATACAATCGCCTCATGCTGGAAAAAGCGCAGGATGAACTCCGCGCAGCAGATCGTCTCGTCGGTCACGTTCGTTTCATGATCCGAAAGAGTGGTATACCTGTAGCCTTTGAGTGCGCGACACGTCAGGACTATTCCATTCAGCTGACCTCGTCTGTATACAGTGAGTATTTCGACTTCGTCACTCAGTACTCAGAGTCACGACCTTAATACTTTACTAACAGATACGCACGGTGCCCCTAAATCTCGTGTACCATCTCCTATCCTCGATGTACAATTGGACTAGCACGCTGCAGCGTTGAAATTATGGTACGATAGATGTGCAGAGCGACACTGTATTTTAAGTGTTACGGTACTAGCACTAAATTACATAATAATGTTTGCCCTTGTGTTGGGTGACGTGAGCAGCCTGTCAGACCTAACGCTGACCTACACCGTCTCCTAACGCACCGCTTGTTTCAACCTTTCGTTGGCGCTCGTCCGGGTCAATCACGCTCGAGTTAAAGACAAAATGTGACAATAAATGGCGCCTACGGGGACGATGGCTCATTAGGGCTTATTGCGCCAAGGCCAAGGTATCTCTGGACCGAAGGACTATGATTTGTGACAACGAGGAGAAGAATGGACACGGGCTCGTGGATTATGGAATGGCCAGGATGTTGGCGATCAGGCAGGGTTCGATGGGAATGAAAAAGAGGAGTGCAGGTGCGCAAACAGTATGATCCCGTCATGCGTGGTAACCGGTCTCATCATGGGTGTTGAAACAGGTGTTACGCACAAAAAGAGGCTGCAAATTGAACGAAGATTCTGCTGCCCGCTCGAGAGATCCTTGATCAACTTCAGAAATAGACGAGGATCGTCGACAGCGGCCGATAGGAAGTCACCTCTAACAGAAGAGGAAGATGTGGGTGATGATTCCGACAATGAAGGAAGTTGATGAGGAATTCGGCGATAGTGACGAGGACGAAGTACGTATATCTACATATCTGCTGCTGACTCGGAGGACTCCTCGCCGGAAGCCCCTGCAAGTCCCTTCTGAAATCTCGATCCTACCGCAGGCTACAAACACGACGCACAAGCCGTCACGGAACCCGATCCACAGTACGTCGATGTACGCTGACCCCACAGAATCCAGCGGAGAGAACGTGTCTGAGGTATGTGCATGCACCAGTACCACCATGCTACTGTTGTTCTGATTTCTTTCAGTCGCGGGTAAGTTCAAGTTGGGTGGCCCACCCACCCTCTTGTTCTTCCCCTGCTGCCAACGACCATGAGGACGTCTCGATAGAGGCGCCACATACAAGCAAACAAATGAGGGGCTACTAGATAAACGGTTGGTCGGGTTAAAACGTATCAAGGAGGTGCGTGCTACCAATCGCACTACCCACCCGAGCGATCGACCAAGTCATAGGCAGAATCCCTCAAATTTATTCTCCAAGGCGCGCGACCGAGTCAGGTTTCCAACTTGTAGCTGAATTTACCATGAGCCGTTCCTCCCTCCAAGCAACGCCATCCACCACGCTCATGTTCTTTTCTGCATCGACTATCAAACGTGTGCGAATCTTTCATGGGACAAACTTCTCGACAACTATATCGGGCATACACTCGAAATGGCGCCTCTCACTGATGTGGCAGCAAAGCTAGCTGACGAAGGTCACGCAAGCCGGAATAATAGTGCATAGTGCAGTGTACAGATGGTCGGGTCTCGTTCTGGCCATGGATAATGCCTAACACTCAGTTTCCTGGTTCCGGATACGTCCATCACGTCCATGCCCACCCCTGCTTCGATGTTCATCCCCAATCCCTGACTTCAACCGCCACGTCGCCCGTGGAACCGTGACGGAAACAGTGAGAGCGACGCGGGCACAAAGAACGGGACCGCGCTCTATACGGGGCTACGAGGTACGGAATAAAGGGTTAAGTACTGTCTCTCTATGACTCGGAGGATTGGCGGTAGGTATACGCAGTACACCTATGCCACTGGTGGTGGGGCTTACAGTCGGACCGCTTGGAAACGACTCGGAAACATGTGCGCATGCACAAGGACGCCAATAGTATTCTGACTAAATTTGTGATTGTACGAGGGAACTTGAAAGCAAATGATGATGTGGCCAAGACAGCCATGCATAATCACAATGGTTCCGAGTCGGGGCAAACTCGAGACTCAGAGGAATCAATGTCGCGTCATCATGATGTTCGAATTTCAATCACACTTGCCGTTTTAGAAATCCTGGGATGCATGTCGAAAATGCTATGTAAAGTTGGTAGTTCAAGTTGCAGGCTGGGCCTGAATGATGACCCTGAATTGTTCGAGACAGTCTGTGACAGACTGGATGATGCTGTACCAGTCTGGGCCTCGGCAAAAATCTGGTGGCTCGGCTAAATGTAAGGGTCAGTTTACTGATGTACTGTAGAATCTGACATTGATATGCATCAAATTCCTACTTCCTGACAGTATACACCGTAGAGATTAAACACGTGTTCCTAGTCTACAGTAATGAAGGGTTCAAGTTGTACTACTACTAGTAACGAG
>JBBPMZ010000578.1:0-12292 GCA_038090575.1 Tylopilus cf. pernanus | reverse complement strand
AGTTGTGAAGCCCGCCGAACATACCCTTCATCCAGACGTCGTCATCTTCGTGAAAACTGGTATTCTCTTGCATCCACTACTGTTTGACAACAGTGCTTTTGTTCCGATCTTTCCCGGGCCTACGCCTAGACAATACTCGATAGTTGCTCGCGACAGGGATATCTGGAGCCCATTCATTTTAGCGACGGCGGACTTTTGCAAGACAGTAGAGCCCGGCTCAGGGACCGTGGATCAGTATTTGCGACCTGTACAGTGGATTCTTTCCCGCAGACCCAGTCAACAACAACCTGAGGTCCTCGTGCTGCTGAGCCCTTTCGAGGCAGACCGCTTGTTGCCAGACATCAGGGAAAGCGAGCATGTTCACCTGCATCTATACGCACCACGTACATCTCAGCGTGCGGAACCATGTGACGACCTCCGACTTTATACCATCCCTCCTCTACCCTCAGACTGGACCCCGCCGTGGCACCTAATTGACCAGTTGAACGTGTTTGCTGGACAACTCTACCTGAGGGATTACCGATCATACCTTCGGGTATGTCGTTTGCTCGGCGTGCCCACGAAGGAATCACCAAAAGACGGACAGCCGCAGTGGACCTTGTGCAACATCTCATGTAGTTGGGGCGAGACCGAGATCAAGTTCTTGGACTCGCCTCTTCCTTTCGTGGCAGCACTTCTCGCTATCCGGAGTAGAGAGCGACCGTTTGCGCACACTCACATGGGCAAGATTCTCCAAGGGCAGCTTCTAGAGGAGAAAGACTTCGAGGCACCGAGAGCGTCTAGATCAATGATGTCTGGTAAGCTCACATATAACAAGCAAATTCTGCACCAAGGCGCCTCTGATATCGTGCCCTCGTCACCTTCAGATGTGGAATGCGATGCAGAAATGGGACAGTCAGCGCCAAATTTAGGCCGGAAACGAGAGTTGGAGGGATTTACCGACATGTCTGGGCCAGACCCCGAGGAGCCGCCAAGAAAGCGCCGGCGTGCCGACTGAGATACAGTAGGTGATCCTTCCTCGCTAGTGGTTGCAAATTCATTCATGAGTTTTCTGATAGCCAAAATATGAAAGGTAGTTGTGAAAGATCACCCATGCATCTGTATTTAGTCTGTTCGTTCTGTGTATAGTATTTGTTCCGCTCGTCGCATCTGTCGAGCTTCTTTCGTTTGTACTACGGGTTGTCGTGAGAGATCACCTATGCGTTCATGTTTAGTCTGTTCGTTCTGTGTATAGTATTTATTCCGCTCGTCGCATCTGTCGAGCTCTGATGTTACGTGATACTAGTAATCAAACGCCACTCGTCATATCTGTGGTTGTTGACAATACTGAGCTAAAGACAACCGATGCACAAGCGATCCTCACGAATGTCAAATATCATCCTCCGGACCGTCCTCGATCATCCGGGCATATTCCTCATAAGTAGCAAACGTAGGCAACGCTTTCCGCTTCTTATGCTTGCCTTGACGCTCATCCTTGCGCTTACGTTTGTCGCCACCACCGATCCCGCCCCATTCTTCCTCGTCGTCTTGTCCTGTCCCCGCGTCTGAACCATCATACTCGATGAGGCCGTCTGGAATATCATCCACAGCAAGCAGGTCGTCGTCGTCTGACCCTTCTGCGAGTGATATGCCATCACCCACTTCCTCTTCGTCAGGATTCACTTCGAACGCGTCCTCTCCCTCAAGGCTGGCGGTGCTGAGATCAGGATCGGACAGCAAGTCGTCCTCATCGTCCTCCTCTTCCAAGAGGACCTCATCCCCCTCCTCGCGTGGCATGGTCGCTTTCATCGCCTGACAATTCGTGTGAGAAAGGAGGGCAAAAAAAACCTCAAGAATACACGTCGCACCTTCCACACGGCCTCCTCTTCGGCGTCACTGAACCCTTCCTCATCGGATTGCTGTCCACTACCCCCACCGTCGTCATCTGACCCTTCAGACTCAGACTTTGTCGATCCATCTTCTTCACCACTCGCATCCTGACCAGCTGGTGCGGTCTGCCGACTGTTTTTCCTGGAAAAGTATCTGTGGAAGAAGAGCTAGGAAGGGTGAGTTCAGCGTCGGATACGCCAGTGATGGGAACCCACCTCATCGATAGGTACGTCCTCCACACGCCTCTTCCAGAATTTCGCGTCGTTCGGGAGGGCCCCACCGTCGATTTCGCCTTTTAGGCGTTTGACCCCGGTGCCGTCGGTGGCGCTTGCGCTGGGTTGCATCGCACTCGTGCCTTTTGGTCTGGGCTTTTTGGGGTTCTTGTATACAAAGCGATCGAGGAAGTGGGAGAGCGTGTTAAGCGAGAGGTCCGGGCTCGAGGTAATAGGCTGTGACGAGAACAACTGACGAGCGTGAAGCGAAACAGTCGGGTGGTAATGGTGGAGTAGCGGAAGCTGAAACGGACTGTGTCAGCAGTTGAGGGGTACCTAGGGGAGTGACGTACGAGTTCGTATAATGGAGAGGCGGATGCGTTTGCGAATCGAGGATCTCGTTTTTGGGGATCGTAGTCTTCTGCCTCTGGCGTACCTGGCGTACCTTGCAGAAGTGGCCGTAGCCCCGGAACAGTGCTGAAAACCTGGAAGAGTGTGACATGTCAACTGCCGCATGGTGATACGTGAATTTCACTCACTTCGCCGAGCAAGTAGAGCCCTCCAACTAGGAACTCGGTGCCTCCGGCCCCGCCACTTACTAACACTTGTATGATCCTGCGAACGAAGCTCCCAACTCTACCGATGTCGCTGTCTGTCTTGAGCGATTTGAACAGCAAATTCAGATACATTGTCTGCTTAGAGGACGATGCTAACCGTCCGTCATGAATTGAAGAGTAAAGCGCACGATAATACCGGTCCGCAATTGACTGGGAACGCGACGAAGGCAGTGAGGAGCCAGGTTGGCTCGCAAGCGAGGACGAAAGATGTTGGATAAGAACGAGGGATTGGAGCGATGTATTGAAAGTCGAGGTGTGTGTGATGCGAAACAGGGTATCGATATGCTTATAGAAGCTGAATTGGTGGTAAGCTCGACGGACCGATGATAGACGAGGAACGTTACCTTGCTTCTGTGGTGTCAAGTTTTGCAAATGGAAGAGCGCGATTCACCCCCGTCAGGATGGCGGATACAAGCTTTCCGTGGATGTCTTCTTCAGTCTCGACAATATTACCCTCACCCAGAAGGTCCTCAAATAAGCGGAAGTAGACGTCGATGAGTTGTACAGCCACGCTGTGCTCCCCCGGCTGGAGAAATATCTGGTTGAGGGTTATAGCAGCGTAGTAACGGCCGTGCTCGTTCCGAGGGCTTTTTCCTTTGGGGGCGGCCACAGGACTGAAGATGAACGACGTTATTTCACGTATCACGACTGATTTCATTGAGGGATGAGTTTGTAGGACTTGAAGGAGGTGGTATGAGGCACGGGAGCAAACCTGTTTCTCTGCGTCTCCCTGCGTGACCTTAAGAGAACACTAGATGGATCGGTAATTTCACTCACCAGCTTGTTCACGAGCAGTTTGAGTAAATTGTGCTCTTGCTCAGGTTTACTCCGTAACAGATTGCAGATGAGTGTCAGCGCTTGTGTCCTCACGTATGGTAGGGAATCGGCGGCGACGTTTTCGAGAATTTGCAGGACCGAGAAAAAGTATTTCTTGAGCCAGTCCTCGAAAAACCATTCCAGTAGCTGTGCATCGTCAACCTTCGGATTCGTCACCGACTGGTCACGGAAATATCTACGAGACGAGGTCAGCTATGAACATGAACCAGAGAAACAGACGCACTTGAGCTTACGATCTGGAGCACCACCACCGATCCACCAGTCGACGATGCAACGAAGCGCTTTCAGGCTTTCCCCGCGACCACCTTTTCCTTTCCCTCTTTCAGCCAAACCCTTTAAGGCGTCAAGGGCCTTTGTGTTGTGTAATGGGCTACTTTGAACGAGTAGCGTCAAGGCACTTAGCCGATCCGATAGCGTGCCAGACTGCAGAATTTTTTGGAGGAATGCATATTCGGACTTGTTGGACGTGGCGGTGGACGAAGACTGGTTGAACGAGGACACGGCCTGCGCGTGCAAAGCCGACGCGCGATCAAACAGACTTTCTTCAGAACCCAGTCTGGTCTTCATGTGCAAGTGTTTTTCGGGTGGCTGTGCATTGAACGAGTTGGATTACAAGCTAGTACTAATATTTATGTTTACATATACGTTGATAGCACTATACAGGTACATTGATTAACGTTTAACGAGAAGGCAAATTTGACGAAGCTGCATGTACATCAACTTGGAATCAGTCGATTAGCTCTGTTCCACAGGGTCCCAATCGCAGGTTGCGTGCTACTCTGCGAATCAAGATCCGTGGCTGATAAGTCTGTATTCTCACCCCCATGCTCCCGGCCCGCATCTCCTTCTGCGTCTCTGTCCGATCAAGGTCGCGACGGACACTTGCCTGTCCGCCTTCCCCGGTAGATTGTCCAGCTACTGCATCCCCTGGGCCTGCCTGAAGTTTCTCGTCGGGCGCCGGGGGCGCAGCACCATTCTCATTACCCTCATCGTGATCGCCGTCGCTATCGTCGCTTGGATCTTGCCAACGCACCTGTTTACCTTTGCTTGTCTTGGCGGAGGCAACGGCGCGGGAACGACCTGCTGAATCTTGCCGTCTGAACGTCGTGTCTTCCACCGTTGCATCAACAACCAGTGTTTTTTGTGAATCCTGCGCCGGCGCAGATCCTACTTCAGGTTTGCTCTTCGTCCGAGTTTTCCGACGAGACTTGGAACGCAATAGGGGAGGTCGCCCATAGACACTGTTGATAGTAGTGCGCTTTGTCATTCCCCTCGTCATGCTGCGCGTTTCGGGAGGCATTGTGAGGTTCCCTGTCACATAAGAGATGTAAGCACGTTAAGACGCTTATGGGATCAGAAGGATATAACATACAAGAGGCGAATGTCAGAAAAAAATGAGCGGCCTGACCAGATCTGGAGGTCAGGGTGCTCTATTTAAGTGGCTCGAACCAGACCTTGCTTTGACTTGGTTATGGCGCAGTGTGCAACGCACATCTCAATGATTTCATTGTTCGCCTTGGTCGCCTTGTCTCTTTGTGGTGGTGAGCTACCGCATAGACCTTCAATCAGGTATTTGCATGGCAATCGAATGGGCTTTTCCGTCAACGGCACAATCAGGCTGTAAGCATACGCTGACCTGTAGGATGTCAATGGGGTGCATTCAAGTGGAAAACCCGACTTACGCGTGCTCCAAGCCTCCAACTCGCCGTGAGGCAGCCCTCACTGCGCCAAGCGCGGGGCAACAAAAGTGTTCATGACCTTTGCAGACGGTCCAGGGTGAGCGTACTCATCAGTGCAATCGTAGGTGACGACTCGGGAAGCTCCCAGTGAGCGCGGTGCAGCGCCACGCCGCGACCAGACTCGTGTCGCGATCACGTGATTGAGAAATCACCGGTCCCCTTGCCTGCCAACAGTGGCCCAACACCACTCCGACTAGCGTACCTTCACTTCTTTGACTTTCCATCATCGTGCACGGTTTTTCAGTGTCCCGCTTTATCTGTATATCTCTTTATAAAAGAACCAACTACTAGCCCTAGCAACATCACAGTTCGCTTTAACCCTTGTGCCCAGTGACAATATCTCGATATGCGCACCTTGACTCCCCTCGTATACGTCGGTGCATCACCACCATCTGTGCGAGAGTCGATGTCAGAGCGAAGACGACTCAACTATACCACTGATCCCGGACGAGCGCTAACCGACAACTCCAACGTCGGACCGACGCCGAACAACCCGTTCTCTCTGTCTCTCTGTGTCAAGCTGTCATGCTCAACATGCCACCGCGGACTCTCCACGGCAATCCGGCCCGGTGTAGCGGGCCCCACCCTCTGTTCAAAGTGTGTCCTTGCTCAGCCCATCCCTGCATAGCACGCGGCCCCGAGCCACTGAGCTGTGCGGGTGTTGGCGCTCACTCTCAATGCGATCCTCATGCTGACCTCTGACGCATATAGATGTTCTGCTCCGACGTGCACGAGATATGCGCACGGACGTGTACATCTTATACCAGCCCATCGTCCTTTCCGCCCACCCCCCTCATATGCTCACCATCCCCTACCGCACATCCCTCGCCTGCAAACTGCGCCAGCTGGCTAGGATGTGAGCAGTGAAGGGGAGGAATAGATAAAGTTAGATTCCATTGAGTCAGGTGCCGATAGCGGACGACAGTCCGAGTGACACCGAAGAGGAGGCCGTGTGGAAGGTTGCGCGTTCTTGAGGTTTTTTCCTTTTCTTTTTTCACACAGTGATGAAAGCGACCATGCCGCGTGAAATGGAAGGGAGGAAGACGGTGAGGACAACTGTAATACTGTCCGATCCTGACGTCATCGACACGCTTTTGAAGTGACTCCTGACGATGACGATGGGGGTGATGATGAGTGATATATCTGGAAGGGTCAGACGACAGTGATCTGTTTGAAGTGAAAGATATCCTAGACGGCGTTATTGGGTATGATGTCAGCGGTGGCGATGATAGAGACTCGGTAGGCCACAATTCACAGCCTTATGTAATAGCGTGTGAACTCGAACACTGCTAAGGCTTGGCTCAATCCATATTATGATGCTCGCTGCCCATACCGTTTCTAAATCAAGCTGCTTCAATATCAGCAAACTCGTTCAAATTCTGAATGGCTTTCGCAGATATCGGAATTCTCATTGACATTGTGGTTGCCTCATAACAAGTCCTCAACGCCTTAGCTGCCTACGACCGTAACAGAAACGATAAAAATGCCAGGCGCTCGCAAGTTCGACTAGGAAACGAGCTACAGCGCATCATCGTCGCATCCTGGACCCTAGTCAGCGAAGCTTATCACACTGGAAATTCTTCCTCCGCCTCCAGGAACACCATCAGCCGGGTGTTCACCTGGTTATGTGGCGACGAGCCTCAGGAATGCCTAGATTCGTTGCGCATGATGGAAAGGTTGATCAAGTCGAGCTCGAGTTCCATGGCGTCACCGTTCCCCAAACTGTTTCGCATGGTGCCTCCGAAAGATACAATCAAGGACGCGCTCCAGGTTCTTGAGAAACATAAGGATTGTTTCTACTTCTTACTTACCACGGATGTCTGGTGAATGTCATGCAATATTGACAGAGACTCGTCTGATAGCGTTTCTTATTGGTAGGAATCAAAGTATCGACAAGGATGTATCAAGATCGGTTCCAGTCAAGCCACCACCCATGGGTAGAGTCGCTTTTGCGAAGGTGGGCGCCAATTGGGCAGAGCGGGATTTAGTGAACCATCGGTGGGTGTAAAATTTATCCCGGAGTGGCTCTGATGTCTGACCAACTGTTAGGCGGAACCCATTCACCACAAAATTACATCGAACTAGATTCATGATTGATGGTGCGTTCATCGTCTCGTCTGTTGTTTTACTCCCAAGGGAACACCATGTAACGTACAATATTCTTGCAGAGGCACAGTTGAATAAACTCTTGGAGTGGCTGGCTGCGTGGAATTGCACACCGAAGCACGAGGATACTCTTGACCTGCGACAACCCGACACCTGCACATGGCTAACGGACAACTTCGAGTACACAACGTGGAGGAATACCGACAGTTCATTTCTGTGGTTGAATGGCAAACGTGAGTGTCCGCTGAAGTAGTGCAGTGCGCCATACCAACACACTCCGACCATTTAGCTGGTTCTGGGAAATCGGTCTTGGCGTACGTTCGTCCTGTGAACGTCAAACTAAAGCTGATTTTTGCGATAGCGCCTCAGTAATCGATGACATCAAGAAAACACTCAAACAAGGCGAACTTCTGGTATATTTCTACTGCGACTTTCGAGACGAACGTTCCACGGTCTCGGCCGAAGTAATGCGGTCCCTCCTTTCCCAGTTGTTACGCGGCTTTGGTAATTTTGGTGTCGATCCGGGAGACATACTTAGCGATCTGGACAAAGAAAGGCAAGAGCAGGGATCAATTCTTGCCAATGCCAAGCGCCTCTCTGCTTTTGTGTCCCGTGCTGCGAAACGATTTGCGCAGCAACCTCTTATGGTAATCGATGCGCTTGATGAATGCAGCGACATCGAGAGTCTACTCAATGCTCTTGTTTTGTTGACTAAAAGTGAAATAAGACTCTTCGTGGTCAGCAGATCGCTCCAGATAATAAAAGACAGCTTTTTCGGCCTTGAAACGATTTCCCTGGAGAGCATGTCAGAGAAAGTAGCGGCGGACATCAAGTTGCATGTCGCGAAGGAAGTTGGTTTTCACCGCCGACTTAGGATTGTCGACCCTACACTGAAAGAAGAGATTCCTCGGACATTGTGCGAGAAAGCAGATGGCATTTAGTTGAAGTTTATTTATAGGTCAGCTGCGAAGCTTACCGCCGTGGTGCATAGGTTTTGATGGGTTGAATGTCAGCTAATTACCCTCAAGCAGTGTTTTACTGCAGTGGACATTCGAAAGGCACTTGAAAGCCTCCCGATTGGTCTCGAGGCGACGTACGAGCAGATTTTCCTCGCGATGAACAAAGACCATACACAAGGGATACTCGCACGGCGGGCGCTGGTGTGGCTCGTCGCTACTCCCCGCAAACTGAGACTATGCGAAATGGTTGAAGCGCTCTCTATTGACGTCGAACGGAGGGTTTTGAACCGTGACATGGGACCCGTACATGGACCCGCCTTGCTGGATGCGTTGGGCAGTCTGGTGACGCATGACAAGAAGACAGACATTGTTGCTCTATCTCATTTCAGTGTCAAGGTACGAAACACAACTTTTCTGTCCGTCTTTATACTGAACTGCATTCAGGTATATCTTGCAACTAAGCACTCTTACTGTATCGACGAACGAGACGCACGTGTGCAGCTCGCCCGACAGTGCATGAGCTACGTTGGAGCCTGCCTCAAATCGGACAGCGAGATCTCGAATGGCGAGGGATCTCTTCTTACTATCGATACTACCTCATCATTTATTTCTAGATTCACACCCTCTCCTTCAATATGCTTTATCCTCCAGCTTTATATATCTTACTCCAACCACGCAATTCTAGATGCTATTGTGGCGCTTGACAAGGATATTCACCAGCACCCGTTGCCCGCAAGCCGCATCCCATATTGCCGGTACCTACCGAGCATCGAACATGATTTTGTGCTGTACATTCTAGTCTGCTATTCACCCGAAGAACTCTTCGTCTCTTCCTCGGCCACTCCCGCCTTCAGCCGAAGGAACGAACGAACCCGCTCAACTACATCACTTGGGGGGAAATCAATCACGCTCGGATACTGCTGTCTTGTGGGGCAGAGTTGAATCATCCCGGCCTGTTTGTTAATTCCATGTTTGGCTCTACCACCGGTCTGCCGATTGAGGCTGCCGTCCGAAACGGAAACAGAGAGCTGGTTGAGTTGTTTATTGCGGAAGGTGGACCCGTGCCACGCAGACTTTTCTCAGTTGTAATTGGGGAAAAGGGCGTTCGGATCTCTGCTGAAGTGGTCGTGAGGTTGACACAAACTGACGAATTCATGGAGTGGGCGATAGGAATAGGAGACAAAACACTGATCCTACGTGCGCTGGAAAAGTATGCTGAATATAACGTGTCGACAGGGCAAGATGTACTTTGTGCGACACGCCGGCTTAGGCAAATCGGCTGCGATTTCGCTGACTATGCCTTATCCCCTAACGACCTCCGACAAGCGGTGTGTACAGGCCATGTTTCGACCATCGAATATTTTTTCTCCGAGCTTGAAGTACCACTGCCTCCGGACGTCCTGCTTTATTTACCACCATACTGTCCTGCACCAGTCATTGGCTGCCTTCGTAATGGGGCTGATGCTCACTTCTTATCTCCTGATGGTTCCACGGTGCTCCATCACTTCATTGAACAATGCGCAAGATAATTGTCTCGAGGGGATAAAGATACTGTTCAAAGCAGGCTGTAATCCGTCTGCGGGCGACTTCCAGGGAAAGATGCCAATCCATATTGCTACCCAGCGCGGATTCATATCTATCATCAAGCATTTACTTTCCCTCAATGTGCCCCCACCACCCGCTATCTTACTCTCCCCCCCAGCCGGGGACCCCTCGCACACTCCTTCCCTGAAGACCACACGCTTTCTGACCGGGGAGGCTACCAATCTCAACGTTGTTGGGCCAAATGGGGATACCCTATTTCACCTAGCCTTGCAGTTAGGTTCCAACTTCCATGATGATCATTGTCTGGAGATCATCCGCATCTTTGTTGCGGCTGGATATGATCCGAGAGTTCCAAACTCACTTGGCCAAACACCTCTCGAACTTGCGGTAGCCAATGGGCGGCTTTCGGTTGTCGAATATCTTTTTCCAACCTTGGACGTGCCCCTTCCTCACAGTCTCTTACAAGCCACAACTTCTTCCCTCTCGGATAATTTTTCAATGGCCAATATTCTCCCTGCAAGAGGAGCCGATGCATGCATGACCTTGTCCGATAAGCACGAAGCATTGCATCGAGCACTGATCACTCGCTCCCATTGGAATGACGATCATCATGATTACCTCCAGGCAGCCAAGATTCTCGCGGATTCTGGATGTCCTCGGCCATACACATGCGACTGCGCCGGAAAAACGTTATTTCATGCTATTGTCCAACATCAATGCAGCAAGGTCCTTAAAACTTACCTCTCGACATTCTGCTTACTGTGGCCCAGAGTCACAGTCACGAGGGCATCACCCCCACAGTTCGCTTTCTCATTGACAATGGAGCAGTTGTAAGTACCGTGACGACAAACGGTGACAATGCCCTGCACCTCGCTTTGGCGCAAGGAGACCAGGCTGCGTCTCAAAACCACCAAAATCCTTGTTCAGGCTGGATGTGACATCCATGCCAAAAACATGGACGGAGAGACACCAATTTTTGTCGCCACGAAGGCAGGGCATGTCGCAACTGTGGGGTATCTTCTATCGCAAGGCATATCACTTCCCGATGACGTCTTGCTCGCCGTCGCTTCAGGTGTACCAGACTCCGGGGCAGTGTCTACAATTCAGTCCCTCGGTTGTATGGGCCTGACCTCCATTCATATACATGCTGTCGCATCAGATGGAGATACTATCCTACATCGTGCTGCAACAGCAGACTCCAAATTTCGCCAAAAGGTTCGTCGACATGGGATCCAATCCCTTGTTGCGTAATCTGGCGGGGGAGACACCTCTTCATATCGCTGCAAGTTGGGGAAACATCTCTGTTGTCAGATACTTTCTCTCCATAGGAGTACCGCTCCCCCCTGACGTCCTCCTTTCCGTTGTCTCGGGAAACTTATGGAATATGACTCGGACGATCTCTCTTGTAGTTCATGAAGGTGCTGATGCAAACGCTGTCAACAATAATGGTGACACCCCACTGCACGTGCATTTACACCATAATTTCGAGTCTCCAATCAGAGAATTGGATAAATGGGAAGCAATCCAGGTGTTGCTTGACAGTGGCTGCAACCCCTACACACGCAATCACAATGGACAGACCCCTGTCGACCTTGCCGAGGCCAAGGGACCCTTCTTTTTGCAGAACTTTATGCGATTGGTGAAGGATGCTCAAAGTGTATTAATACCAGTGGATATGACCCTCGCACAATGGAATCGCATTCTCACGGCAAATCTCACGTCCACATTCCTCGTGTGTCGGGAGTACCTCAAGCACCTAAAGCAAGCATCACCCAAGGCAAGGAACAAGGCGGCGATTGTGCTCATCGGAAGCACGGCTGGGAAGTTCGGTGAAGCAGGGAATGCGGACTGTGCGGTGACAAAGAGCGGTGCGGCCACTTGTACTGTGATCAGTCGATTATACTTACCGATTGCATCGTGTCGGGTTTTCGATCGGTGCTGTCTCTTCTTATAGGGATGACGTATGGTCTGACGATGTCGCTCAAGAATGAGATCGTGAAAATTGCACCGCGAGGGAGAGTCAATTGCGTCGCGCCGGGCTGGGTGTATGTAGTACCCAGGACCCAAAGTCCAATCGACAACCCAGACATACGTTACAGGACCTCAGCAACATGAGGAACATATGTACGCACGTGTGTAGCCCAAGTACTGACACAAGGTCAGGACTCCCCTCAAGAAGGTTGCAATGCCTACCGATGTTGCGAATCAGATCGCGGTACTGTCCTCGTCGGTTGTCTCCGGGCATGTAACAGGTCAGGTACTGATGGTCGAGGGTGGAATAGAAGGAAGACTTCTCAACAAACCAGAAGACATTCAATCCTGAACTGTTTTTGTTTCTACTGTCAATACACTTTGCACAACAGCGTGCTGACACTACTGATTTCGATACTCGGGCCAGAGAACCACCT
>JBBPMZ010000577.1:0-12299 GCA_038090575.1 Tylopilus cf. pernanus | reverse complement strand
CCATGACCGCGACCCAACTTGGACGCTGAACGATGCCGAACAGTTAACATTTATGTTGTCGCCTGACCTCAAGGCCTCGTGGTCTGAATTCTAGTCCTGCGTGCATGTGGTTCCTGCATTCGATAATCTGGCATTTCCTCGGCCTGAAGCTCTGAAGAAGGTCCTTTTTTAAAGCATCATTCATCTCTATGAACGCTGTTCGTTGTTCGGCATTGATAAAAGATTTGTGATGCTGTGCATCAAGTTCTTATCTTATCTGCAACGTTCAAGTCATCCCTACCATGACCTTCGTCGGCGAGCATAGTTGTAAGAAACCTGACGGATTGGAGCTACTCAGGTATCTCTGGGTACGGTTATTTCCGATGCACTTCGCATAATTATAAAAACCGCTATCAATCACTTGACTTGAGATAACGAGTTTCAGGGTGTTTCTGTAGCACGACGCTTCCCTTAATGATGATATGGGCGTTGATGTATGATTGATGTATGTGTCTGTCATTCAACGTTCCGCGATGTCTCGGCGCGCCGGGCGCGGACTCGGAGCCAGTTCTAAATGAAACGCCCCGCTCATCGCGTGATCGTACCCTGCGGGGTTAGTTGAGGTACCAGTCACGTTTCTAAATTCCAACCACGTTCAACCAGTAGGATTCCTTCATGCCGCCAAATGTCTCTTCACATCCGACCCGTATAAATGCACCATGCGTGGAATCCCGGGGAGAACCGTACCACCCTCATCGCTCGTCTGTCTCTTCTCTGACCCCCTTGTTGGACGCTGCAAACGACCAGGAAGACGCCGACGCTGACGCGACCATGCCTAAAGATCCAGAGCCGCACGGAGACTTGAAACACGTCGAAGGGTCCAGCGAATGGGACGGCCATATCGATCGTGAGCTCAACCTCGCCAGGGAAGATGGCTCGGTGGGGTTTCGGGGGTTGTTTGAGAACAAGCTCGTGTAAGGCCGGCCGTTCGATATGTCTCCCTGCGTGCACGGGTGTCCGTGTCTCGCGATTCAGAGGTTGTGGTCTCTTGTTCTCCATTACTACCGTGCCCTTCCCCGACAGTGTTCCCCCCTCTCCAAGTAAACCCGAATGCAGTCAGAACCAAAGCGTGCCATGATTGTGCGCATGTCTGCAGAGACCCTCGATGCATTCGAGGCTTTTCCAAAACATTCTCCGCTTTCCTTTAGGTTTGGTGATGCTCCCAGTAAGCTCCTTTCTGTGTCTATAAACCCATCTCCCAATCTCCTCCTAGGTCATTCACATCAGAGATGTACTTTGTCGAATGCTCCCGCAAAGGAAGAGCTCTCCCTATGAACTCTATGTTCGAGTCGCATCGGCCGCGAACCAATGGCCGCTCAAGCTCTGTGCTAATGTTGTCGGCGATAAAGTCGCCGGTATAGTTAGCAAGTAAACCCTAGTGACAAAGTAGCACTTGGAATGTCAGGCCATTCTCCTTGATCATCCACCCATCCCTCCTAGTGCAAAGACCAAGCGCAAGGTGGTTGGTTCTGGCACCGTTGTCAAGAAGGTTCCTGCCTCCGATCAGCTGCGTGTTCCCGCCTCTTCCTCCACACCTTCGCGCAAGGTATCACCGTCATCCTCAAAAGCAAATGCAGACATACGACGTCGTCTCGTCTATTTTCTCGCTATATCTCCCCATCTCCCCGCCGATGTAATCAAGATGGTCGGCGGTGCAAGCATAACCAACTCGACGCGAGAGGACTTCCTTGCTCTTCCCGATGAAGTGAGTCTTTACACCCACCACTTCCTTGCTACACTCTGACCCCACGCTAAGCTCGTCGAAGTCACCAGTAAAGAAAGGCGACAAGTCCAATCATCCATGTTCACTTAAACCACAAACCTGGTCCGAGGTTCACCCTTACGAGTGGAAGCTCTCCGAACAGGAACGCACAAACATGGCACGTCAGGCCCGTATGGTGTTCAAAGCACTCAAGATACCCGAGTCTGATCCTGCATGGGGCGATGTGCACTACAGAGGCGCTCTGACACCATCTGTCCCAGCTCCGCCCCCCCTGGTAGCCAGTAGCAGCAGCAGATCGTTTACTACCAGTGCTTAGCAAGGAACGAAGCATTCAGCGATCACCACCAAGGACACCAAGTCGAAATCAAAACAGGATGCATCTCGCACAAAGGATAAGATACAGATGAAGGACGAAGTCCCCCCAGCCATCCACGGAGAGACCGGGGACGCCTGTGGACACGCGTGCAGCTCCGAAACCGTCTCAGCTTGCTTCTTTACCCTCTAAGTCTTCTCTTACTGCTCCTCCACCAGGCGGGTCACACACTCGGAAAACAATGCCCGCCGTACTACCCAAACCCATGAAAAAGGAGGACGAGTCTGACCGAGAGTGGGAGGGAGAATATGAGCGTCAAAGAGAATGCAAACAGGAGAAACGAGAGAGGGCAAAGGAGGAGCAGCGCGAGTAGCGCGAAAGAGAACACGAACACGAACGGATGGTGGAAATGGAGAGGCGTGAAAAAGCGAAACAGAGGGAACGCAACGCTTTGGAACGAGAAGCAGAGGGAAAAAGAAGGGAGCGGGAAGAAATGGAACGAGAGAAACGTTACAGGGAGGAAGAACCGATCGCGAAAGAGAAAGCGGCCAGTGGGGCCGTCTCCACACCTAAACGGAAGGCGGTGACGCACTATACGGAAGAATTACTGGACGATATAACCTCCGCGACGAAGTGTCGGAAGCCCGACGACGGTCCTTCTGTGGCTTCCTCCTCAAAGGCACGGGATGGAGAGATACCCAGAAAGTCAGCGCGCGACTCCTCCTCCCTCGATCCCCGCCTCAAAAAATGAGGAAAGATCCATCTTCACCACAAATTTCAAATCGGGCAGCGACATCAGCAACCAGTTCGATACACAAGACCGACCGACCTTCCGAGGCGAGAAGTACAAGATCGAGGCCCTACTGAGCGGTGATTCGGAGGCTAAGGTGGATATGATGGATCCAGACGATTTGGTCAAGCTGAGCAGGGAACACAAGTCGCTCAAGACGGAACCGGAGAATATCCATCAGTTCTGATTCAGTTGTATACCAAGAGGACGGCGGTTACTGTGGCGGACTGAGGCCGTACTTTAGTATCTTTCTTTTTATATCCTATTCGTTCTGGATCGTTCTCTGTTGTCTTTCCTTGGATTGCATATCGCACAACATGTAATAGTGTCGATGCAATAACACTAAGGTTCACATATTTATCGAATGAACAGGTATTGCAGGTGCGCAATGGACGAGAAGGCACGGAGAGTCCAGAAAACTTAATATTACATAAGTGAAGTACGCACTGCATTATCACGCTGTTGTTTGGATACAGAGCGGGTGAGAAAAATGTCAGTTAGTAGGTAAGCCAACTGGAAGCGCAACGAGGCGAAGTGAAAGCGCAGCAATAATAGCAAGTGACCGTGAGTGATAATACCGTGGCTAAAGGCAGATCTAGAGTGAGTTCAACACGCACGAACCCTTTGCACGTGGCAATAAACGCATGTCGAACTCGTTTCTTTAGTTTCTGCTCGGATCCGCACAGATTGAGCACGAGGCAACATCGACTCACTGTACGTGCAAGTTCACACTGTAGTGTAGCAGCAACTTGAAGAAAACAGACAGGTTTTGAAGAACTAGAACTGATTCCCGACACCAATGACTGCCAAGAAAACGAATGCCCTTCCTCATTACTCTCAGTCCTCGCAAAGTGTGTACGCAGAGTGTCTTTCCAACTGCAGGCAACGCTACGGCTACCCCTTACTGTCTCCTAAACCAAGCTCAACTCTGACGGGCAGCTACCAAAAAGAGGGCCTTAAAATCGGGGACGTTGGCTATGTAACTCCTGATGGTATTTTTTATGTTCATTGCAACATAACTTGCGACCCTGGCGCTACCATCAACCGTAACCACCTCCCTTCCGACTTCAAGTGCATCAGGCTCGACGATTCCGATATAGAAGTTGATCCAGATGCAATTCCATCTCCCTACATCGTCAAGTCCCAACATGTCACTGAAGAATACACGAACAATCCAAGGTACTGCATATTCGTTAAACGTCACATGGCGGAGCAGCTCATTATATCATCCTGAGGGCACCACGCGTATTTCGTTCCTCCGAGTCTTCGGGAGCAATTCTCATTCTTCCGTGCGGGGCTCGTTTTGAAAACCTTAAGGCTCCGAAATCTTTTTACCGGATCGCCGAGCAGCATGGATACGAGTGGTGTATGAAAGCCGAGGAGAATTCCGTTTATCTTATCACTGGGTTGTACAAAGCTCGCTCGTGGTCTCGCGGTTGTTTTGATAGACCACCTGGAAGGATTGAAGCCACCCCGGAGGATGGCCAATTCCCCTTTCAGAAGTATATCTGGACGACGGAGCGGGGTACCATGTACAGTGCAGGCCACACCGAAGATAGCGATCATAACCAAACTATCTTCATGAGAGGCTTTTGGATTACTAAAAAGGATTCATCAGGACAGAAAGATCGCTCATGTTCTGGTCTTCGGAGTCTTGTCATGAACTGCCTGCGTCGTAATAAGATCGTCAAAGTTTGGCACGAACCAATGTTTGCTTCGGTCAGTACTGTCACAACATCAGGCCTCGTATTTGTGATGCTAACAGGTTGCCAGCCCCTTGATACCGATACCTTAGCTAAGACGAACCGTCGCTTACTAGAAAAGGTCTGTTCGATGAATCATGGGATTCGTGCTGAACAGCGAAATGTTTGGTTCAGCACCCCACGGCTGATATTGCTATCATTCATGATGACGAGTGGACGCACATCCTCGATGAGGTTTGGCAAGATCCATCTCCTTGTCCCACATTCTCACTGGCTTACCAGCTCGGGCTATCGTGTAATGGCTCGACACAAGTAGACCATCTAGTAGAATGTTTGTTGGAGAAGTCGGGCATTGTAGTGGAACATGGGCGTGGCGAGTGTTTGATTCTGTTTCATTGTCAATCAACATTAACTCTCTTAGGGGTTGCCTCCTTGCGGAAGACAATGTTCGTCGTTTCTCACCTGAGAAAAGCCATGTCTCATTATTTCAAGAAGCAGCCATCCTTCTCCTTTGAATGGACGCCCATTCTCTACGGTGCCGGTCATCAAGAGTATGCCTTCATCACGTCACTGCAGCTTTACACGAATGATGTTTTTCCAGCTATACGGATTGACAACGTTTTCTCCGGCCTTAGACGAATGCCTTTCGGGTTCTATGTCCATATTGATCCTCCAAAGTGGAACACTAAAACTCGATTCACAACAGTCGATAACCCGATTATTGAGTGGGTTGAGGATATCGATATCCCATTGTGAGATATTCGCTATAGTACCTTGATCGAAGGACACGTATTTATTATTTTAAGGCTCAGTCCAACCGAGAAGGTCAAGTTGTCAATATGTGTTGTGTTCGGGTCCAATCCAACCCTGGGTGGCCGGGAGGTTCTCCACACTGTTGAGATCGGCGCGAAAGACCTAGCTAAGGCGATTTACCACGGTAAGCCTGTATACTGCGTTTCCAGGGGACTGTTTCACTCAAAGCATCGTTCTTCAAATTCTCTCCAGAACAAGCACAATTCTTAGCTCCTGCGGTATTTCTAACTCTTACTGAGCGCCCAGCGGATCGTTTAAGAACCGGTTCATTTCATGAATCCGATCGAGTAAGTCACAGGAAGGCTGACATCTGATCTTTATAACAATAGTTCTTTCTTAGTCCCGTAAAACCCTATCCCCTACAATAGCGGACAGGACCAATTTAGGGAATGATGCACTCATTCGCTATTATCAGGATTACAAGACTGAAGATATAATGGAATCTATACAGCATTTTCGTTGCTCTCTTCTTGCTATCTCACGCGAGGATCATTGTTATGCCGCCGCAGTCTTCAACCTTGCCACGGCGCAACTGAACAACTATCTGTTGGGCGGAACGTATACCGATTTCAATGAGTCTGTCATTCTCCCATACCAGGAAATACTTGACATCCTTCCAGTCGGTCACCCCGATAGACCCTCTACATTGCTTCACCTTGCACAAGCTCTCCTGTACCGTTTTGGGAAGCATGGTTATGAAGAACACTCTAACCTCAACATCGTGACGTTAATGGAAGAGGTTGAAAAAACCTGTTCAATGAATAGTCACGAACATCAGGTCATGAGTCTCATCCTCCAAACATATCAAATATATAGGCTTGTCCGCTCAGGTGACCTCCGTGATCTTGACGCACTACTCGAAGAGCTCGATATGGCCATTCGCGTTTGCCCGGAAGGGTATTTCGATAAGCCACACCGGTTGATCAATCTCGCCATCGCCTTGCATGTTTATTCTCGGCACCACAATGATTGTATCAATGATTCGGTCACGGCGCACGAGGAGGCTCTTCGCCTAATTCCTCCGCGGCATCCTGACAGAGTTGCTTTCCTCATCAGTCTCAGCACCGTGTTGCTTACACGGTTCAGGCTCCGTAGCGATCCAGATGACCTCAGTGATCTCAATGAATCTATCCGGATCATCACGGAAGCCGAACAGCTTGTTCCGAACGGTCATGTGGATAGGCCCACTTGCCTCCACACCTTTGGTGTTGCTCTACTGCAACGCTTTGAGCAGAGCTCCAACCTTACCGATATACATCGTTCAGTCTCACTAATTGATGAGACCTTGGGGCTCATCAGAAGTGAACACCCCGACAAAGCATCTTATTCCCACTCTCTCTGCATGGCACTGCTAAGGCGGTTCGATGTACGCACCGATTTCGGCGATCTTAGCGACATAAACCGCTCCATCTCACTTGGTGATGAAGCCTTGCAACTGGTTCTAAATGAGCACCCCAACAAAATGACCTATCTCCATTTGTTCAGTGCTGCGCTACTCAGACGGTTTGACATATGCCGCGACCTCAGCGACCTCGATCGCTACATTGCGGTACTGGAAGAGATCCTACAGCTTGTCCCGAGTGCGCACTCCGAGAGGGTAGCCTATCTCGACTCCCTCGACGCTGCTCGCCGAAGACGCTCCAATCTATGCGCCGATTCCATAGATCTCAACAACGAAGCCTTGGATGAGCCTCAACGAGGCCTTTCCTCAAATAATACTCCTATAAGTGCAACGGTGTCCCCATCTTCACCTGACTCACGTCTTTCGCTCACCCTTCCCAACTTGACAACTCCTGTGGTAAGCCGTATAGCTCTGGGTACTTTCACCCACTCACCTATCTCGACCAGACGCTCGGGGCGGACAATCCTCTAGTTCACAGGGCTCAACAACGCCTTTCCCCCAATGTTCTTATCGTCGGGGAAACAGGCGTGGGGAAAAGCTCCGTCATCAACCTTATCGCCGGCGAAAACATTGCGAAAGTGTCCACAGGGGCGGGAGGCTGCACCACGAAGCCAACCTCATATGACATTGTCTTCCCAGATGATCGAGGGCTCAGCCATCATATTCATTTATTTGATACCGTTGGCCTAAACGAACTACAGTTTGGTAGAAACCAGTACCTCGCAGCGATCGAGAAAGTGAGCACGCTCATCTATCAGCTCCAGCGTACGGATGGCATTCGTCTCCTCGTCTTCTGCATCCGTGCCGGCAGGATCACGGCAGTGATGCAAACTAGTTACCGCCTGTTTTGTGACATCCTGTGTCAGAACCAGGTGCCGGTCGCGTTCGTGATCACGGGGTTGGAGAACGAGCCGTCGATGATGGGATGGTGGGAAAAGAATGTGGGACTGTTTGAAAAATATGGTCTTTCATGCGCCTCGCACGCCTGCATCACTGCGATCCGCGGCTTAAACAACTGCTACGCGAAGAAGTACGCCGAGTCCCAGACGACGGTTCGGGCCATGCTCTTGGCGCATGTGACTGGTGACAGCACATCGTGGCAGCCCGAGCGGACGGAATGGTTCACACGTCTGGCGAGCCGGCTGTACAAATGGTCAAGTCAGATCAGGAATCGTCGTCATGTGTTGACGGAGCAGGAGTTAACTCGACACCTTCGAGATAAGTGCAAGTTTTCTCGAGCAGATGCAATGTACTTGGCGGGTAGGATATTGACGAAGCGGCGAGAAGCCTGGAAAAATAATTTTATCGAATCGGGCGACACCTGGTCGATTGACGCGGTGTATGGAGATGATGGTGTCAATTAGCTCTTGCTAGTACCCTTGTATTGTTACTAGCATTGATCTAACATTACTATGGTGTGTTAGCATGTGATGTCACCTTGCCAGCGAATGTTTTACGTTGTCCTTCTGTGACCGATCCCAAGCGAATCATTAGGCCCCTGTAGAAGCATTAAGCTTCTTTGGTAGGTATTGCTCAGCCTCTCGTTCGCCCCTCATCGATCATCGGCCAACTCAGTTGTGGGAAGAATGATGAGGATCATTCCTTTCCTTTGTGGCATGGTCGACGCGACAGTCCGAGGGTGGCCAACAAGGATTCAAAACTGATGAGAAAATTAGTCAGTGAGTGCGGATTCACAATCGCGTAAGAGGGATACGAAGAGTCCAGAAGGAAGATGCACCAACTTCTCATAGACTTAGCGCTGCCGAACGAAAACTCATGAAAGAAGTGGTGAATATGGCTCGTCGACTTGATGTGGAAAACGATGCGGACCAATCCAACTGGCAAGGAATTAATGAGAAAATTAGTTGATCAAGGAACGCGGATTTGCAAAGAAATCGACGCAGCTGTAATGGCGAGCCCTGAATATTTGAATCGTGAACAACTTGATTCGTCATGGGTATACATTAGACGACTGGTCACGAGTCTAGATATACATGTGAATATATTTCCTCATATGCTGATGGGGAAAGTTTTCAGAGGAAATGTTGAAGAGTCGACGGCCGCGGGGTACTCCTTCGACTGGTACAGCACAATCCGTCTCTTTTTGATCCGCCAGCTTGTCTCCGCACCCCAACACTCTCCTTCCCCGGATCAATCCCACTATACGCCGCACGAACCTTCTACCCCGCAATGCCCTTCGATTTAACCATTCTCAAAAACCTGCTTCTACTCGTCCCGAATCTCATCCCAACGTAGACAAAAACTCCCCAGAACCACCCTCACATTTACCACCTTTAAACCTGGAGGACTATCCTCATTTATATATCGTCGCTTGGCCCTTTCTCTTTCTCATTTACACCGTCCCACTAGAGACGACTTTCTCAATGTCGCGAATGGGTTTTGGCAGCGTCTACGTATGTGCTTCAAGTGGTTCACCATCAGGTCATTTCGTAAATTCAACGCACTGGCAGACGATATATCTACGTTCGTCACTTGGTTCCTCGTGATCCAGACTCTGGATTTTGATCGGAACGTAGGTGTTATGATCTGGGTACTTGTATCAAGCTCATGTCATTCCACAGGACCACATTCTTTTCAGTTATGTTTGCGATTGCCAACAGTCTGAGACTACAAGGTTAGTGCTTCCCCATGACCTCATCATAAATGCTGACCATCCCCTTTAGAATCTGTGACCAAGGCTATCAGTAATTATGACCAGTGAAACTGGCGTCACAGTTATTTTCGAGTCCGCTATTGTCCCCAAGTGGAAGGACTCTCGCATCTCATTCAAAAACGTCTATGTATCCCGTCGACCACAAGGTGATTCCACCAAAAGGAAAAGGAACCTTCTTGGTCACAAAGCCACCTTGGCTTACGACGTGAGCAACCATCCAGCGTACAACTATTCTAGCGAAGAAGAGGACGAGGTCACCGCACTGAGTCACACCGACGATGATGTCAACTATTCCATGTTTGATTTAAGCATTGACACCGTCGAGGTTACTCTCTCTTTGAAACGCTGGTTAGACGGCAAGGGTCTTGTCGAAGATGCTGTTTTCAAGGGTGTTCGCGGTGTTTTAGGTCAGTCGTTCCGAGCCTAGAAATGCTGGTCGCTGCCTTACAGTGGTCGTATTTCAGATAGGTGGTCTGTCTTCTGGGGCCCGGAGAATCCATTGGATCCTGCTGGCTTTCGGAGCGTGGCACAGCCTGGTGACTTCGAATTACACTCACTCCAGCTGGAGGATGTACTGGTGACCGTGTATCAGCCAGGTAACTTTCGCCCTTACAATGTTTCCATCT
This sequence comes from Tylopilus cf. pernanus, assembly GCA_038090575.1. Taxonomy (NCBI): domain Eukaryota; kingdom Fungi; phylum Basidiomycota; class Agaricomycetes; order Boletales; family Boletaceae; genus Tylopilus; species Tylopilus cf. pernanus. Next base: position 2,216 of record JBBPMZ010000577.1, on the reverse strand, counting down.
TCCGCGCCGACATAGGGAATCTACTATTTTACGATTTCTTGCATTCAGAGAATGTTGTAGGACAGTTTGACAACTGTCTGTTCAGTTTGCACAACCCTCAGAGTATTGGGCGAACAACGGAACAGGACACTCAGGATGGAAAATGGGCGAGGATGGTGAGCATGTCCACCTTTGACGTTGATCATAGTTCAAAGTCATAATAGACCAGGTTTCGCATTGATGGCGTAAATATTGACCACATGCAAAACTCGACCACCGGTCCACTCTCTTGGCTCACATCCGGCAAGGTCGACGCTGTTCTTGACATCAAATTTCCTTGCGAAACCGAAGACGAGCATCCCTTCAACGCGCTCTTCGAGCAGCTAGCAGATGCCTTATCGACGGCAGCCTCGGCGCTCGATCATATTCCAGGACAGAAGGAGCTTGCCAAGCGCACCCCCCACTCATGTGGGTGAAGATGAATCCGACAGGCCAATGGTTGTCATTGATATCGACTTGCGTTTCCGGGACCTCAAAGCTGTCGTGCCTCTTTTTGTCCCAAACCTCTTCTACGTCAACAATGCTCTGATCAGACCTATCGTAGCATTCATGAAGTGAGCCAGTTGAATCTGAATCAGTGTTTGTATAATGGTGGTAATCCGTTGGTTCCGCAGTGCACATCATACCCTTGTGCCTATCCATTGTAGAGTAGTCAAGGACGCGGACGACTCTAATGGCGCTTGGACTGTAAGTACCCTTGTCTGTTTGAGGTCGACGTGTGTTGAATTACTTTCCCTTCCTCTATAGATGTGGGAGAGTGAGCTGTTTTCATTTGTTATGCTGCTGAAGTGACTCATCCCGGATTTTTCATAGCTGGTCTGATGGATGAAATCTCACTCAAGGTTCTGGTCTTGTTTATATGAACCTTTTGCAGAACTGACATTTCTACCGCAGGTTTATGATGCCCTCGCATATCACGTCTCCCAGGCCAACATGAATCAACGAGTAAAAGTAGTCGGAGTATGGAGTCTGCAAATGACTGCCAGTGCAATCCTTTCTGCGCTACGCAACGTCGTCGACCCTATGGCCTCCCGGTTGAAAGAGGTCTACTACGTAGACGGGATTCCGTATGATCCTCTCCTTCTTTTAAACCCATAGAGCATTGATCCTGATCGCTGGCTTTTACAATCTACAGTAGATAGGTGACGAGGTGAAAAGGTAGTTATCTATCTCCGTAGAATGACCTTGCTGTCCGATTATCGTGCCGGGGACGCTGGATCATCTCTTTTATATTTTATAGATCTCGAAATAGCGTGTATATTCACTGCTCAATTTACAACGGTTTTTATAATTATGCGTCAAACTCGGAGCCAGAGGGGACCCATGACCGCGACCCAACTTGGACGCTGAACGATGCCGAACAGTTAACATTTATGTTGTCGCCTGACCTCAAGGCCTCGTGGTCTGAATTCTAGTCCTGCGTGCATGTGGTTCCTGCATTCGATAATTTGGCATCTCCTCGGCCTGAAGCTCTGAAGAAGGTCCTTTTTTAAAGCATCATTCATCTCTATGAACGCTGTTCGTTGTTCGGCATTGATAAAAGATTTGTGATGCTGTGCATCAAGTTCTTATCTTATCTGCAACGTTCAAGTCATCCCTACCATGACCTTCGTCGGCGAGCATAGTTGTAAGAAACCTGACGGACTGGAGCTACTCATGTATCTCTGGGTACGGTTATTTCCGATGCACTTCGCATAATTATAAAAACCGCTATCAATCACTTGACTTGAGATAACGAGTTTCAGGGTGTTTCTGTAGCACGACGCTTCCCTTAATGATGATATGGGCGTTGATGTATGATTGATGTATGTGTCTGTCATTCAACGTTCCGCGATGTCTTGGCGCGCACTTGGAGCCAGTTCTAAATGAAACGCCCCGCTCACCGCGTGATCGTGCCTTCCGGGGTTAGTTGAGGTACCAGTCACGTTTCCAAATTCCAACCACGTTCAACCAGTAGGATTCCTTCATGCCGCCAAATGCCTCTTCACATCCGACTCGTATAAATGCACCATGCGTGGAATCCCGGGGAGAAGCGTACCACCCTCATCGCTCGTCTGTCTCTTCTCTGACCCCCTTGTTGGACCCTGCAAACGACCAGGAAGACGCCGACGCTGACGCGACCATGCCTAAAGATCCAGAGCCCCATGGAGACTTGAAACACGTCGAAGGGTCCAGCG
>JBBPMZ010000576.1:0-12304 GCA_038090575.1 Tylopilus cf. pernanus | reverse complement strand
ATCCAACGTGGTCAAGTATGTATGTATATGTATGTAGTACCCAGACCCGCGGACATTCAGGGTCGGCTTACTGCCAGGGGTTCCTTCGCGCCGGGTCAACGATAGAAGCGCGATGCCTCCGTTCGAATGCCGATAAAAGAACACTCGAGAATCAGGACTCAGAATCACTCACCTCAGGGGTGCGAGCAGGCGACCATATCAAGAACGCCTCGTCAAAAAATGACATAGCAATAACTTCCGACTTCTAAACGCTACATGTATATGTTGACAACGCCATGCTTCCAACGCTAGTCAAATGGGACAGGTCGTATCCCTGGCCCTTCGATCACCCGCGTTTGGGCCCGCTCCTCCTGGGCAGCGGCGAACACGCTCGGGACAGCGATACCGCAACAATCACCCCATCGCTCGTGTATGTGTCCACGCTGTGGCTCAGAAGTTTCTGAGGGGAGTGCGGATCTGCCAGTGTACGGGAGGATGGAGCCAAAGAGGAAATGTTGAATGACAGGTAGTTTTCCAAGCACCTCAGCTTTATACATCTTGATCATGCCCGCGTTAACCTTGTCCCACGTCTTCACCTTTGAACACGTGTGTGAGCGGCTGATAAACGTGAAATATTACAGATCACATACGGCGGATATATCGTCTAGCATTGGCGAATGCCATCGAAGGGACGCGGTCTTGATCTGAGCAAGTCACTCGTCTGCATTCGATCGAGAACAAGTGTATCGCATACGCACAGAATTTATGAATCTGATGCACGCAAAGTACATGTAATCGTTCGCAAGTTCGTCCACGATCTCGGGAACGTGAATCGCCTTGGGTGACGGGTGCCCTAGAACCCGTTTGGTAGTCGGCCCTGCACTTGTCCTCAGTTGTGCGGAACCAAACAAGAACGGGAGAAAGTGATAATCATCGAGTCCCCACACGCCATGGGACCCAGCTGGCTCGAGCCAATAGGCCGACTGGAGGACGCGCATCACTTGCATGTACCTCGAAGGAGTTCAGTGCCAATGCATTGTACCCAATTGTGTGCACCAACCGCCAGAACACGCGAATGACAAGCGCCTTGGAATCGCGTTCGTCGACCAGACCAAGATGTTTGAGGCAATATCTAAGCAAGTCAACAGTGAGTGCGAGATGCGAACAAGACGATGGTCCGACGCACAGCCAGCACAGGAAATTGAGTTCCATCCCACTTCCATAATCGATGCGTTCGCGGTTACCCCATGAGTTGACGAAATAAGTCTGTAGCTCGACGGTGGCCGCTTCGGGAACGCCGAGTTCTGCGTGAAGGGTAGACGCTTGCTGTGGGGGTGCATCGCATCGGGAGGGAAAAGACGAGAAAACTGGCACGCACCTTGTTCACCTTGTCGTAAAAGTCCCGGAAAGCAGGGTTGCCAAAACGTGATGCTTTGTTGTCGACCGGGGGTGTTTCCGCGGCGATGCTTTCTACTCGATCTAACACTTTGAGGATAGGATCGATCCTCTACTCAGCTTTAACCGTTGGCTTGGAGGTGAAAGGGGCAAGACGCACGATAAGCTCAACCGTGTCCGAGAGTTTGATGTTGATAACTGATTCGTTGAGTTGTTCGATGAAAGTGACAATGTTGGTATGTGTCTGAGAGCCTTGGAAATCTTCTAATTGAGCAGCGGATAAGATATGTTTAGTTGGTGTTCTAAAGGACATCGTGGTGGCTGTTCAAATTATGGGACCACGTAACGGCCTGAGCTTTCTATTACTAATACTTACAGGCATGACATGCTGTATAAATTACAGTACAATATTGGGTATCAAAATAAGAGAAGAGTCTTAGGATATAAATATGTGCTCATGGACAAAAAGATCATTGTACCTTCAAGTAGAGTAGCCTCCATTAAAGCAGTTGAAGTAGAATGCAAGAATAATTTGTTGGAGTCATATTTGGCAGCTTGAAGCATGACACTGTGATCCTCTTCAAGTTGGTACTACTGTACCAGGAGATGGCACTTCTTCAGAGACACAGAAGGGAGAGCATGGGCATGTAGTAACATTCATGCAGCATAAACTACTCTGCATTAACCAATGGCATTATGATGATATATGCTCAGGTCACAGTCTTGGTGACCATAGTACCTGTACCTGTAGTATCTGCAGTGCCATGGTGTTGATGACCATTACCCCCACACCCAACAAACACCTAAGACCCAGTATACCCCTACCATTGCCTACCTTGATGTGTTAACCTGCAAAGTTTGATCACACAAAAGTGCAAGCCACTTGAACAAACTTGAATAAAAAGATAAAGGTGTCAATTCATTGCCATTGTTTGTACACACACTATGTAATGTGGTATGACTGTGATAGTATAAGCAGTCAAATAAAATCTGAACCCCACATCTCAGGTAGTGAATATGTCTCTCATCAAAGTTGACCCAAATCCCATTTGCTCAGGGAGAACATTAGAAATCAGACAAAATTCTACAACTTATGTCTCTTCCTGAGGCACCCTCTAATACTGACTATGCCCACTTTCTTGTGATAATTGTCACCACCTCAAACAAAAAGTTAAGTGAAAAGTAGTATGACTTCAAGTTAGAAGAATCTGAAGGGCTCTTATACATCTATGACTCACTAAAGACAAACTGGATTTCTCTTCTGAGACAACTTCCCTGCTAGGATTCTCACTAGGATAGCTAGACCTACTAGAAATTGACTATAGTAAACTCTGAGGTATCTATACATAGGCTGTATCCACAAGTCAGGGTCATCACTCAAGAATATGGGTATGCTTACCTACACATCTATATCCCTGGGATTTTTTTGATCTAGACTCTCTAAAGCTAAGATCTGGCCCACACATCTCAGTCAAATCTGGGCTGATCATTATGATTATTTGGTCAGTAGATAGCCCTCAGTAAACACTACAAAATATCCCTATATAGTTAAGCATGATTCTCATATCATTAGCCATAGTGAAATTGATTACCCCAAATAATTAATAGTTATTGGTTGATGGGTCATATCTTGTCCAGGTCTGTACCAATCTTACTAAAAATTAGATCCATAGGTAGCTATATTTCCTATCAATATGTCTAAGCCTGGGTTGACTAGGAGTTATAATTGAATAAATAATTGAGATTTATGTGTGTGTAGTTGATTTGATTGGGCATATCTTGTCAATCTCTTGATTGATCTCACTAAAAACTAGATTAATAGGTAACTACAGATCCAATCTACATTTCATATCTATATACCTAAGCTTCAATTGTGTGGGAATCATTATCACATAAATAATTTGTTAAGGCTGATCTAGAACAAGTTCTGAAACTGACCCCAGGTACCCAGATAAATAAATCTAGGTACCTGGATTGAGTTCCTGGGTCAAAAAATGGCTACCTGCACCCATATCCTAGTGGATAGGGGTAATAGCACTGGGGTTACACCAACTCTCACTAATCCTTAAGATCTACCAAGTGGGAAGAGACTTATATGTTCTGGTGTCACCTCTCTTTTGTGACAATTTTCAAGGCTGTGAAAGAACACCCAGGCTTGGAAAACCTCACAGACAAGTGTATACAGAACTGATTTACTGATTCATTACAAGTAGAGAATACACTGACATATGATAATAAGGTGAGCCTAATTCTCAATTGATCTGTAATTATTTTTGACTCATTGAGGTTAAGAGAGGAACAAGATAAAGGTCAAACCAGATGAGTCCAATCTCACTAATGTCTATCTTATCAAAGTTGTATAGAAGCTGTCAGTGTATGAGTTCTATGACAAGATGTACTTCAAGTTTGTCTACCCCCCTGATAAACCACAATGTACTGAGGCTAGAAGTTATTTCTCTCAATGAAGCTCTTAGTTTACATGTCAAATAGATTATCACACCAAACATTTTTTCAAGTTTAACTATTAGTTATTACCCTGACCAGTCTAAGAACCCAGTTTGAGTACTATAGTACTATTTACATTAACCATGCTAAAGGTCAGTCATTTCTCCCTACTAGAACATTTTTGTATATGAGCATCTTGTGATATCCACTATATTATCCTGCTAATGAGCCTTGTAGTTCAATCTGTCTACTGGGGTTAGTAGAGATGGGTCCTTGTTATTTAAGCACTTCTAGTACCAGACTGGTTAGGATACTCATGATCTGAAGTTGATAGATATGGACTTTACAAGGGCTACAAAGACTGAAAATACATATCATCACATTTGGTCAATCTTTGTATGTGTTTTTCTTATTGAAATCAACTTGAATGGGCACTAAATATCTGGTATAAACAGGTGATTTTCTTGACTTGAATATGGAAAGTTCCAGGCTCAGGTAATAGATGTTTTCAACCTTGTCAAGTACAAATTGTATAGTGTACTGACTTATAGCTCTAGAAAAGAAGACCAACTGTGATCTTACAAGTTGTGCCAGTAGTTAATTTTCTATAATTTGTGTTTGGAGACATATTCTAGGACCTCTAATATTATTCCAAAGCCAAGGATAAATTTGAAGATGTGTGTATTAACTTCTAACATTAAATAGCTATAAGTTCTAACATAAAATAAGTACAGAATCACAAATTGAGGTTAAGCAAAGTATTGTATGCCATAGTCTCACACACAGAGATTCTTATTCATTAAGTTGCATATGCTCAACTGCTAATTCCATGTAGGTTATGAGGGTTCACAGAAGAGCACTAGTATTCTTATAACTAGCAAGCTGGGATCAATAGGATGATTCTGATATACTTTAAGAAGTCCTAACACATATTCCAAATATTTATATTGGACCAGAACCATATCATAGAGAGCAGTAGAAAAGTTAAGGGTATTCAAAGGTGCAATTTCCACAATTCAGATGAAGTGGACTCTTCTACATACATTGTAATCCTTGCTGACCTTAGTGTCAAAGTCTCCAGGCTATTGGCAATGTTTCAACTAAGAAGCATTCCAAAATCACTGAGAGAAGCTCCAGACTGATTGAGAAAGGACTCACAACCATAAAAATTGCACCATGAGGCTCCCATCCATTCATATATACATGCAAAGGGATTTAAGTCATTTTACTCCAGTATAATTTATCTGTTTTTGAAGCATAACCTTATCATCCAAATTCTTTATGCCTTAGTGAAGAGACACATCATCCTGCTCAAAAGCAAACATACTCACAATTTCTGTAAGGTCAGGTTCAGTTTTTGTCTTCTACAGAGCCATGTCATATCCAGTGGGAAGACTAGACTAAAAGACACTCTGTCATTACAGGTTGAAGCCACCATTATTAGAAAATGTTTTTTTGCCAATATCAGAACTGATACTGACTCTGGATGCAATGACTTGGGTGATAATAATGTTGCTAATTAGCTTTTTGAGGATGAGATGACACCAAGACATGAAGCCAGTGACAAATGGGTCATGCAGCTTTAGTGACCTGAGTTGTGAATAAATATAAAGAGGCTACTACACAACAAGACATGAGAGATGCAAGATGACATACAAAGAAGAAACAGGGTGTAGAAGGGACAGGTGAGCAAAAAAGCTAGTAATGGCTATGAAGTGCTATCAAGACCACAAGAAGCAGAGAATAAAAAATAAATGAGAAGCCCATCTGGTGAGACAATGAGAAGGTTAGGGAGGAATAGGCTGGTCCCATACTTCTAAGTCTTGCCAGTGGAGAAAGAAAAAAGGATGTGTCACTGGAAGAGTGAGATGCCAGATTAGCTAATCTCACTGATTAGTCTTGTATAAATAAAATTACAGTCAAACAAATATGGACATCAGCTGAATGTACCATCTCTATTGTCTATGATAATAATGATGTGCATTCATGTTCTACATCTAGCTCTGTCATGGTACACATTGAAGGTATTCAAATTGTTAAGCATGGAGATTCTGTCTTAGGTTTCTTCTAGCATTCTTTTCTGTCTCTTTTCCTCTAGTGATGCATACAGTGAAGCATATATAAAATTTGAACAGTATACATAACACATTTTTACAGAATTTGGGTTGGGTCTAAACATTGTCCAGAGTGTGAAAATAATGCTTCAAGTATAGACTGAAGCCTTGTCAATGAAAAATATGTAGATGGAAATTTAAAGTATGTACTATAACATGAATGTGTACCATGACTAAATGTTGGTCACAGTGTAAACTCAAAGTATAGTCAGCATACAAATGTATGCTTAAATTTCAAGTTGCAAGTATACATAGACTTGGATTAAACTTCAAATTTAATTAAAGGCTACATTGTTGTTGCTACTTATTGTTTGGCATGAACAAAAAACCAAGTTGGAAGCTTCAAGTTTAGACCCACATTTAGAATGTCATTGAAACTTGGAAAATTAATGACAAACAAATCTAATCACCTGATCTCTGCTTGTTTGACTTCAGCATAGCACCTGCCTGTCTGATAGACAGAGATCAGATGATGATCACATGCTAATTTGACAATTAGTTTTGTCTGTCATTAAATTTTTGAGTTTTGACAATATTCTAAATATGGGTCTAAACTTGAAGATTCTGATTTGACTTTTTTGTTCATGTAAACAATAAGTCTTGATAATCAAGAATGTAGCCTTTAATGTTTAATCCAAGTATATATTTAAACACATTACTTGAAGTTTAAGTGCATGTTTGTATGTCAACTATACTTCTAGTTTGTAGAGTCAGTATTTAGTTTCACATGTTTTTCCTTAAAAAAACTTCAAATATGGCCATTTCCTAAACTTCAATCTACTATATTTGAAGGCTTCATTATCTTTACACTCTAGACAACATTTAGACCCAACTTGAATCCTACAAAATACATTATGATAGTGCAGCCAATTTAAAGGACAATTTTTCTTAATGACCACATTTAACAGTTCATACTAGCTAAATAGCATATAGACTACATATTTGGGGTCCATATAACATGATTCTATGAACAGATCACAAAAAAAGTATATCTATGATACAAGTGACTAGTCAAATTTTGACTCCCCTAAACAAAAATAGCTAAAAATTCTGAAAAATATGAAATCAATCTCTTTTGCTGAGCAGTAATTAGCTCCAAACAATAGAGAGACTAAGTCTATGTAAATGTAGAGGGAAAAAAAGGGCTTACATATCTCTAATACTCACAAGTCACAAATTACAATGTCATATAGTCAACCAAGGAAAAGACAACTAGGCTCTGTAGTCAAATCTAAGAGGCAATTCCTGACAATACTACTAGTACAACTGTAGGCACAAGTAGTTTGAATTAGCTCAAGTTTGATACAGAAGGAGCCTATGAAGACCCTACCATCAGTACCATGGATGGTCTAAAATTTGATTTCAAGGCAATTTATAAAGACTCAGATGGCAGGGATGTGTCTGTGATGGTTCTGAGAACCTACAGAGCCTGAGTTGGAAACATCTCAAGCAGAGCCTGTTAATGAAGCAATGAGTTCAAGTGAGGCCTGTTACTTGAAGGGAAAGGGATGAGGAAGAACATATATATTTGGAGTTGTACAGTCATGAAGAATGTGTGAAGCACAGCTAGAGCATAGACAATATAAATTGCAAAGGAAACAGCTACTACTCTGAGAGTGACAATTGGTACAAGTAAAAAAGAGTAGTGTCTCTGCTCTCTTCTGGCAGTGACTGTAGTGTTCACTTACATAACCTCCTTCTATCTGTTACAGTGCCCAACTCAGATATGGATGAGGAGGTCAGGTTAGAGATATTGGAAGATGAAGAATTTGAGAAGAAACTTGCTGAGATGGTTGAGAGGGAAGGTAGTTGTGATCCAGATTGGATCCTGAGTAGACTGCATGGAAAGTAGAAGAGACAGGCAGCAGAGTGAAATGAGTGCTGGATACTTGAAAGATAAAATGTTGATAACTTGCCCATCTTGAAATGAAATTTCCCCCACTGAAGTGATCAGACACTTTATCAATCACTCTTATTGTTTTTTGAGTGCCTACTGGCTGGGACCAACAGGAAAAGCTACTGACTGGGCTATCCACAAACAGAAATAACACTACCAAATGTCTCAATGAGCAATGACAGCAATTGAAGCAGTACTTGACCCTTACATCACTTTGAGTACAAAAATGATATATACCCCTTATATGGTCACCCAAGTTATATAATTCATATAAATTAAATAATACAACAATAAACTACATAGGAATGTTCAGCTATCAATTTATCAATGGCATCACATATAAGGGTTTATATAGGGTTTATAAAACTTTATATGACTTTATATGCCACATCAGGTGAAGCTGCACATCACAATTAGTATACAGCTTTAGTACTTGGTGTGATGTAGATGATAATAACTATACTACAACTTTTGTCTAAAAATTTGGCCACTGGCATTGTGGGAAACACTTCAGAGGTGTGTTTCTAAGCATATTTCATTGATCCAAACATGTTTAGTTGGCATAAAAAATTCACCTCAATAAGTCACCAAATTGGTGGGGTTTGCTTGTCCCCAACTATAGTAGTGGCAACCCGGGCTGAGTAAGCCTACTAAGTAAGCAATGCAAGACACGAGGCGCCTGCAAGAGAAAGAAGTTGAAAGGGAAACATATTTATAAGGTGACTAGGCGAGCTGGCATGAACCGATACACCTTTCTCTTTGACATTTCAAGCTGCATACTGTGCACTACACCTGTGATGTTGCGCTCCGAGCTAGGTGGGTAGGAATTAACAGGAGTGATGAGGCACCTTAACATTTCAATTAGGCAATCATGTGATGCTTCTCGATGCGGGCGGTCATAAAGGAGGATACGTGACAATGGCATTCTCCATGGATGACAAGCACCTCTTTTGTGGCAGTCGGACGGGGGTTTGTCAATTCGACTTAACGGATGGTCGGGAAGTGGGCAAACAGATGGGACCGAACATTGCGCATACTGGGATCATTTCGATATCAAAGGACGGCAAATGGATCATCTACGTGACACTTGACCACCGAACGTTCATATGGGATGTGGACTCACAAGAGAAAGTTGTTGAGGTAGAAGGTGGAAATGATGTGATGGCCATAGACGTGTCGCCCAATGCCAGTCGGATCGCAACGGGAACCATTCAAGACACTGCAAGCGTGTGGCATATTGCTACAGGTGAGCGACTTGTGGGCCCACTCGAACTCAACCACATCGTCACAACCGTCCGGTTCTCTCCAAATGGTGACCGACTCGCCACCTGTGAATGGAAAGGCCCAATCAGCATCTTCGACAGCCATAACGGTGACAGACTGGTCACCATTGACACCAGGACAGCAACAGGGAATCGTGCCACCCGGCTTGTATGGACCAGCGATGGACAGCGACTTTTCCACACATGTGAAGACAAGAAGGTCAAGTCATACGACGTATTGACAGGAATTCAACTTGCTGAGTCACAGGTGATCGACGGTCCTAGTCTCGAGTCCATTTCTCTGGCCAGCAATGGGAGATTTATAACTGCCAGCACAAACAACGCTGTTTCATTTCTAGACGTATCCACCCTCTCTCGCATTGGTCCTGTCATCAAGGAAGATGAAGAAATATGTTCGATTGCACTCTCTCCCTGTAATACTTATCTTGCAGCAGGACGACGTGACGGGAAAGTTTCTAATTGTGACCTCACGGCTATCCTTCCAGACTCATTTGTCAAAGTAAGTATTTGTGCGTACGCGGTGCTGGAAACTCACAATCTAAACCATCTATTTGCATCCCTTTATCTTCAGGCGTCTATTAATCATGAGGAGCTGCAGAATAGAGGCGAAGGCATCGATTTCCTCGAGGTACGAGTTGACCTATTACTGTCTCCAGTCTATTTTCAGAATTTCATAGCTCGAAATATCCCTGATCGCTCCCAATCTTGCTCCTACTTCCGTGTCAGACTATGATGAGGTTTGTGGTCGCATTGCTCTTTTTGCACCTATGTTGACGGTTCTTTAGCCATCGTCCCCTGGATTCCCCGATCACCCTCACGTGGATCAGGCACAACTGCTTGAGGTTTCTCATCCTGTGTCATCCATATCGCCGCCTTCTTCCTCCAACTCGTGTCCAGAACGAAGTCCCACTACAACCAGACTGTTCAAGAAGCTCAAGTTTCCACAGGTTCGAACGTGGTTCAAGTTGACCACGAGGAGGAACAAGGGTCCAGCTAATCAATCTTCAAGCTCCAGGAGTTTTCCATCCTGTCCATTTAGAAGACGTGTGCAACCTAGATCTAGCCCACCGCACAAGCAGCATGATTCTGCGGTTACCACGGAGAAACATAAACGAGTGAGTGTTCTCTTTTCGATAGACGGACGTACCTTACAGTAACCTCAGCGAGCCTGGGTGACACACTTGGCAAGGAAACCGCACGTCAGCTTCAAGATCGCGCGTCTGTTCAGATGGCAGCCTCGAAAGAGACAGGTTGCCCCAACTTCAATTGCAGCGCAAAACACCGCCTCTGGTAGGGCCCAAGGCACAGCGGGCCAAAATCATGTGGCTCCCGTACGTCATTGATGCTTGTATAACGCTCCAATAGTTGACCCCCGTTAGCTACCACCGACGAATAAGATATCTCAACCTGTGAACAGAAGAACCCCCGTGACGGTAAGCGTACTTGCTTCAGTGTTATCCCAGACTTCTCAGAACTGTGGGTAAAATCAGCAACTTGCTGCTGGCCGTGGAGATCGGGTTTGGTTCTCGGTGCCGTCGTGGATGGTGTGCTATCGCTGTGGTAGTGTAGAAGGGCCCCTTTGATGTCATTGACACTAGGGCCATGAGTATGCTCTTTCACTATGTCCATCATGTAGATTCCTCATTATATGCACCCACGTTTGATCTTCCTGGATCCATAGGAATTATTCACAATTCGAATGTGTCCGGTTCTATATTTCGGGCCGTATCTCCATGTAAGCTAGTAGCTTCGATATAATTGCAATGTTGTGGGCACGTTGACACTGGGACTTTTAAGTGCATGTGGGGAAATTCGGAGCACGACGGATCCCGCGGGGATTCTGAGGAGCCGGAGGACCCAGGAATGTTGGCACTTAAGGCTGCTATTTGAACCAACTTTCAGTTGGTGCGCATTGACGTCAACAACATTCAATGTATAGTGACAAACACTGGCAAACAGTAACGAGCGAGAGCCGGGACGGTCACCAAACGGCTCACCCGAAAATCACAAGAGATGTATGCTCAATGAGATGAATTCCACCGAAGATGCTACCTCGCTCACGGCCAACTTGAATGTGTCTCAACCACCGTTGGACAATACCCAGGTGTCTACAACTCATCTACCACAGATGTATTCCTTGAAGTCGTGTACCCTGCTTGATTGCTTCGCGATACACCTGGAGCCCGCGATTTGCGAGTCAGCGTCAGAGCCCATGATGGGCAGAATGAAATATTGTGGATCTGTTGGAGGGCAGGGTCGCAAAGGACTTGAACGAGCAACATCGCTAGCGAGCAGTGAGTATACTCTTTGGTTCCCCGTGCGTCACAAATTCCCGACCATTTTCTGTTTCTAGTGCTGTTCAACTTGTTGTGGACAGAGTCGACGACACCGCCGTGTTGAGCAGGGGCTATGAACATAACCCCTCAATTAGTACTTTGCACTCGCATGTTGCCATGCCGCTTGAAAGATGGCAGTACGTAGCCGACGCACGAGACATGGAATTTTTGCAGGGGAAGCTACAACGAGTGGATCGTAACTCATTTTGGGAGATCGTTCACACTTGGATGCTCACCATCAAACCGTAGTTGTGTGATACCAGTTCGTTAATTTGTTCCGGGTCCATCCTTTTGTGTACGTGGTTCAATTTCAGGCACGATGTCATGTGCTATCACCTGTGTCTTTGTCTATGAATTCTGACTTATTATCAGCCTTTAGCCTCAGTGGTATGACTCGGCGGCCGAGTTTTGATCCTCGACACATCATGACATGGAGCATTGCATGCTATGTTATATGTTGATCAGCGGTGTCCTTGTGGGCCCTTGATATGGTGGTACGTAACGGAGTCAATTAATTTATCTTGACTCATTGTGGCCCATCAAGCCCTTTGAAACCAGGACCTTGAGTGCGTGAGGGTTCTCCCCGAATGTGCAAGGTCAGGTTTGTTTGGCTTCAGTATACCTCACCATCAATGATGGGCAGTGCGTGACCCTTACGGGCCACGTCGACAAGAGTGCGTTCTACTAACCATGCAGTTTCTTCCTTCTACATCCCGGATTGAGATGGTACAGAAATTTCTAAAGTTTCCTGTGCTATTTTTTGTGTCATGCATCCTAGCACTCGACGGCGATCCTTCGTCCGATTTATTGCCTCTGTCATCGACACATTCACATTTTAGTTCCAGCTCCAGTTCC
>JBBPMZ010000575.1:0-12310 GCA_038090575.1 Tylopilus cf. pernanus | reverse complement strand
GTTGATCGCGAACTACGTCGGTGTCCTGAGGTATGGAGGTGTAGGCCAAATTTGAGCCAACCTTCTTCTTGGCTGGAGTGGAGGTGTTGCTCGCGAATTCGGAGGGGTTTTGTACGTTGGATGAGGTCCCGGTCGACTGGCACGAGACAGACTCAACCTGGTGGGTTTCGGACATGTTAAAGCAAATGGATGAAGAAATGGGATGAACGTACAGCTAGTCGTGAGGTTTAAGTACTCTGAGAGTGCGGAAGATGCTGTGAAGATCGAAGCCTACACGTCAGTCGGTGACAATTACCGTTATATTGTTCGACCAACCCGGAAGTTGTTTGATGGACATTGGACAGCGCGTACTGCAGCGTGTTGCGATCGCGTCTCAGTCAGGTGACACACACTTGCCATTTATATACCTTTGACTCCTATTGTTCAAGGCTTGCATCACTGTACACCCACTAAGGCGGTGGTGATACAAATAGATCCATGATGAAGGTAAGATTTCGCCTGCAGAATAGATAACATATCTCCGTTCTAGCTTTCCAACAAAACCTTCTATCCGACGATGCTGTCAAGTTGACGTGATTCGGAGAAAGTAAAAGGGATATGACGACCAAATGGACAAAGCAGATTATCGCTGATACCCGCCATCATGATTGAAACCCAACACCCGCCGTCGAACCCCGTAAGCAAAACAATGAGTGACACGCCGTGTCAGCAAGAACATAGTAGGAAAGCACTGACAAGTGCAACGCGCTGGGAGCGTGCTCGGCGCACGGTAGGCAGCTTAGATGAAGTAGTCACCGACAAACTTTGACATCCCCCCGTGCCTACACTGCGAAACACCCCATCTCGCTGCGGGTGCATCTATCCACGGCAAAGTTTTCCTGGTTCGAAACTTTCATATCTGAGAAAGGCATTATCTTTGTTATGTGTTTTCTTTCCTCACTAATAGTCGACAGTGACAAGGGCGGGAAAAGAAAGACACTTGCTGAGCGGGAACAGCATTCCTCTGGATGTCACCAAGGCGTTGGGCCTGGTGCTCTTGAGTACCAAGGTTAATTATTAACAGAGTCAAGCACCCATTGAATGGACGACAGGACGGACGGATAGAATCAGCGACTGCGTGATCGCATCATACATTTCATCCCAGTTGACTAATATACATTTTTCGATCAGTTTTTGCGTCGATACTCATTCAAATGCATTTTATCTCCGCCAGCGGATAACTCTCAGCTTCACTGGGCATTCAGAGGAGACACCATGTCGCATCGGTTGACACAGTCCAAGAGGGTATCGAAGAACGGTCCCACCTGGAAGATGCTTAGTAAAGACAACGAGACAACGGTCAAAGTAGCAGACAAACCTCGAGGGACTCCATCACCATACAGTTCTTTCCCTTGGTTCCCCAACTATCATCGTACGAACCGTAGGCATATGAGTGCATGATGGTTGCTCCCATGGTGTATTCACCACGAGTCTCTATGTCAACATGAATGCGCCTGCCCTTAAAGAGATCAGGGTTGGAGACGTAGGCGATCGTGAGCGCGTCGTTCAAAGCAGGGCCTTGCAAACCGAAAACCTCTCGGTACGTCTTGTCGAAAAACATGACAAGAGAGGACACCATCGCTCTGAGGTTGGTAGATGCCCTAGCGAGACGTGCTTGAATATTGTTGTTGACAACGGCGGTGTGGGTGACGTTGAGAGGTAACATGACCGTCTTCACAGGGCTGTTGACCAAGATCCGCGCAGCTTCAGCTGTATGGTCGAAAATATGATCAAGGTGGTCATCATCACATAAAAGTACACGTACGGTCACAGAGCATGTTGTACTCTGAAAAGGGCCACCGATGTATGAGATTATGTCAAATAATTGTTCCACGTTACTCACCAGCAGCAGGCGTGAAGTTACCAAAGCCGGTAGATCCGCCCATGAAGACGAACTGCTCTACACCCTCCAGAAGTTCTGGGTGCGCAGAGATGAAGATGGCGAGGTTGGTCTTTGGACCGGTCGAGACGATCGTGACCTTACGACCTCTACCCTCGTTCCAGGTCTCCCTGATGGCTTGTGCCATACCCTGAAGCGCAGAGATGCGTCTCCCGTTGGCGTCGCAAGCAAGGCGGGCCTGCACTTCAGCACTGTTTGGGGCGGCGAGTCCAACCACACCAGCAAGACCATCCTCGCCTTGGATATCAGGACAGTTCTTCACCAGGTCCATGCGAGACAGAGGTTTTTCTGCACCCGAATACACTTTGATGTGTTCCGGAGCACCAAACGCGTGGAGGCATCGGGCAGCATTCACCTCAGTCCACTGAACGGTGGCGTTGCCGTGAACCTATCCATGTGCAATGGTTGACGCTCGATGAAGGACAAGAGGTGAGATGTGACTAACGGTAGACACGCCAAGAAGATCGATGTTTTGAAGGTGGGTTGCGAGCAAAATGGCAACGGCATCGTCATGGCCCTGGAGGGACACAACGTATCATGCGATCCGGAAATGAGGACATAGATACGAAAGACGTACGGGATCACAATCCAACCACAGAGGCTTTTGTTCGATAGTAGTAGCGGCCATTGTCAAGGTCTGATGTGATGAAGATATTGGGGTTGGGTGCTAGTGCAGATGCATGGCCGTATTTAACAGGTCCTGGCTCCTGGGCGTTTAGATAGGGAAAGCTCTGGATGAAAGAAAGAAGAGAAGTTCACAGTGTGCTAATACTGAGCGTGGAGTGTAGCTTAGTCTGGTGACCATCGAAAGATGAGACGGGCGTACTTGAAGTAGGCATGCGTTCAAGTTGCAAGGGGGGTGACGTTTTCACACGATAATCACACACAAAGTTCGAAAAAACTTGAAATGGTATCTTTGCTCCGACTCCGAGTTTGAGATCACAGACGCGGCGAAGTCATCCAGCCATTGCGATAGCCATCTGAGAGTGGCAAAGTAGGACATGGTGAGTTTCTCCGTTATCGATTAGATTCAATTTGTATACAGTCAGCCTGAGGCCTTCACTGGCAAGGCACACTGTTTATCTCAAACATGCGAGAACGTGCACCTTGAAACGTGTCAAGTAGATACATGCTCCCGGAACCCACCGACATATATTTGAAAAGTTTATTAAGGACCCGAATTCAGTTCAATTCAACCAATCCTATCAATGATCGACTTCTGCCTTAAATGACTTACCTTCTCATACCCCGAAAGTGTCTTTCCATCTCCGCAGCAGACGTTTCCAATGGAAAGTTCTACGTCCTCTATAGGCTCTGCAGGCTATGTGGCGTAGTCTGGTGATTGGCAACTCAGTCTATGTATATGAAGGTTTGGGGCCACAGGAGTGCATATCTTGCGATGGCACAAGCTTCTTCACATTAGTTCCGGGCTGACCGTCCAGCCGTATCCCCGCTTCTCCTCGCTCTTGTCCGGTGGGCTACAAATACTAACTGATCTATATAGTGATTATCAATGTAATATGGAACGATTTCTTTCTTTATCCTCGGCCTCCTCAGCTCCTGTAGTGGATGATGGATGGAACCCAGCAAACTTTTGTTCCAATCGATCTGCCGGATACTACATTAGGTTTGAATTAGATCGTTCAAGTGGTGTTGTGATGTAATCGCGTAAGTACACCCTCGACCTCGAGATTGAATTAGATCGGAATATGCCGCACTGGTAGATCTGAGATCGTATCATAGCCTTGAACGCCTCCCCCATCAGGCACGGACTCGAGAGAACACTTACAAGTCGTTCAACAAACTGATCCCCCTAGAAACATCGTGCTGATCGAATCTGCAACCGACACGAATGGTCTCTGATGGGCTGAGGTTTTACTAGTAGGTCTCATTATCATACTATCTAGGAAAAGGTATCAACAGTTCGTTGTACGACCTAGCTTCTCTGGTCACCACAATGCCACTCCTCTCTTCCTCCGCCACCTCCTTTGTGCCACGACTGCTGGCATCTGTCAGAACCATCTCAGGCTATCCACCTGTCATCTAAACCTCATGTCAATTGACAGGTCTGGGGTCTGACCAGACTATGCCGGTGACTCCCACGTACAAGTAGTTCCGGACTGAGTACCACTCCAATCACTTCTTCGTCACACACAATTCGTACACGTCTCGGTATCTGTCCTCACCGCATTTGTTTAGTAAAACGTACCGAGACTCGGAAGTATTCAGTTTCCAACTTAGCTTCTTCTGAATGACGCACCCACAATCGCCTACGTCTCCAATCCTGATCTCTTCAAGGGCACTGGCAGGCGTGCGGGTGAGCGTACCACAAAGTATTACATTTATTCTCGCCTTTATCTCGTGGTAGGGCTACTAGTAGTATGGATCTACAGTGTTAACACACGCATTGACACGCTTCAAACATCGTGATGGCGGTGCTAAGGTGGGATTAGAACCATTGAATGTTACTACAGCGGTAGGGGATGAAGAATGAAATATCCTACCACAACTTGAACAGAGTCGGAGTAATTGTAGTAATTTAATTTTGCTAACGTCCATGGCACACACGACTGGACGAAAAGCGGGCATACAGAACGTGGGATGTGGGATGCGACGATGGTAGCCTGGTGACCAAAGAAGCTTGGCTCACTGCAGGGCAAGCCGCTGATATCCACTTCTCCGACTCGGACTTTATACACTAATAGACTGATCTGGTCACCCGGCTACGCCACATTGTCTGGAGAGCCCCATGGGGGTGTAGAACTTTCCATTGGAAAGCACAGCTTCGTTCCATTAGAAACGTCTGTTACGGAGATGGAAAGAATCTTTCGAATGTCCGCCTGGAGGCATGGGAAGGCAAGCAATTTAAAGCCGTTGCCCACATTGTGTGGAAGTCGATCATTGAACGAGATCATCCAGATCGATTGAATTGGATTCGGTTCCTGATCTGATTATGACACATTGAATCTCCCGGAAAGTTACGGGAGTTCCTTGAGGCTTGAAATTTGAATGCTCACTGGCACCTACAGGCTGGCTACTAGCACACATTCTAATCGTTTCCTGCTCGATCAGAAAGCAAAAGCCGCTTCCAGTGCGACACTCTCGTATCACTGGCCAATACTTTGGCACTTAGGACTTTGCGATATCGGTGCCTAAAGTTTGTATTTGCTCTTGACATTGGTGTACAGAACGAAACATATTAATATTGTTGGTGTCGTGAGTTAATGATCGTGGGAAGACGCCACCCCCTTTGGAGCACCAGCAAAGTTTACGTGCAGCTCGAACTTGAACGCATCGACGAGGAACTTGGTTGGGTCACCAGACTGCGACGGTCCACACGGAGTACCGCTCTGATGACTTCTTTTCTTTTCTCTTTTTCGTCCAGAGCTTCCCCTATCTAAACGCTCAGGAGCCAGGACCTGTTAAATACAATCGTGTATACCGTCTCGAAGCACCAGCACCCCCTCGAGTCCCGACACCAAATCAAATCAGACCCTGAAAATGTCCGCGGCTACTACTTCACAAAAGCCAGTCTGGTTGGATTGCGACCCCGTATGTCTTTCGGATTCATGTTCATAGATCAGGTCACATAACAAGTTGTACCCCTAGGGTCACGACGATGCAATCGCGATTTTACTCGCGACCCACCTTCAAAACATCAATCTCCTTGGCGTCTCCACAGTGAGTCACCTTTCACCTCACATCGCTGCCATCGAGCGCTGAGTACTGAGCGTTCATGATAGGTCCACGGCAACTCCACCGTCCAGTGTACTGAAGTCAACGCTGCCACTTGCCTCCACGCGTTCGGGGCTCCGGCACACATCAAAGTGTATCCAGGTGCAGAAAGACCGTTGTCACGCACTGATGTGCCGAAGAACTGGTCTGAGATTGGCGAGGACGGCCTTACTGGTGTCGTTGGACTCCCCTCTGCAGATAGCTCTGCCGTGCAAGCCCGCTTCGCTTGCGACGCGAACGGAAGACGCATCTCTGCATTGCAGGGAATGGCTAGTGCTGTCAAGGGAACCTGGAACGAGGGTAGAGGTCGGAAGGTTACCATCGTCTCGACCGGTCCAAAGACCAACCTCGCCATCTTCATCTCTGCGCATCCAGAACTTTTGGAAGGCGTAGAAGAATTCGTCTTCATGGGCGGAGCCAACGGTTTCGGTAACTCTACGCCTGCTGCAGGTGAGTAATGTGAGGCGATTATTCGACATTGATCTTATGTATCGGTGGTCCTTTGTCAGAGTACAATATGCTCTGTGACCGTACGTGCACCTCTTTATGATAAAGATTACCTTAATCATGTCCTCGAACATACAGCCGAGGCGGCGCGAGTCGTGGTCAACAACCCGGTGAGGACAGTCATGTTGCCTCTCAATGTCACCCACACCGCCATCGTCAACAATGACATTCAAGCGCGCCTCTCTGCGACATCTACTAATCTCAGAGCGATGGTGTCCTCTGTCGTCATGTTTTTCGCCAAGAAGTACCAAGAATTGTTCGGCTTGCAGGGCCCTGCTTTGAACGATGCACTCACGATCGCCTACGTTTCCAACCCTGATCTCTTCAAGGGCAGGCGCATTCACGTCGACGTGGAGACTCGTGGTGAACACACTATGGGAGCAACCATCATGCACTCATATGCCTACGGTTCGTACGATGATAGCTGGGGAGCCACGGGAAAGAACTGCATGGTGATGGAGTCCCTTGAGGTCTGCTCCCTTGATCATTGTCTCGTCGTGTACACTGAACGACTTTCAGGTGGGACCGTTCTTCGACATCCTCTTGGACTGTGTCAACCGATGCGATATGGTATCTCCATTGAACGCCCAGTGATGGTGAGCGATAGTCTGATGAAGGAGGAAGCATTTGTGTGTAGCGATCGATCGAAACATGTATATAGTTTAGTGGAATGCGTCTGTCATTTTGCCGTTGACAGATACCCTGTTCACTGCCTCAGAACGTAAAAGGTTATCGAGATCATGGCTATATATGATGTACTGAAGATCGGTGATGTTCAGTGTGTTTGGGATGCGGTGACAGCCTGTCATTTCCCCGCTCCCGACTGGACTCTCTTCGACAGCTAACTGAATTAATTCGCCTCCTGATCCGTCTGTCGATCCCTGAAAGGCGGTATGTCCGATGTGTAGCACGGACGCCCCAATCTGAAGCGGAAGATTCTCGCTCGACCGCCGAGTCACAGATATCCATGAAGAACACAGAGCAAGTGTTACAGCATCATTTAACCGACTGTGTGCCATAAGAAGATCATCGAGTGAACAACAAGAAACTTGGGTCTTCCCCTCAAGGTTGGCATATGCAGCGCGCGAGTTGCGTTAGAACCTACTAGCAGGATGGATGTACAAGCGTGTCAAAAATGTGATGAACCGGCGCTAGTTCAGTCTAACATGTTCAAGAGAGAAAGTGGTATCATGATGCTCGTTGGGAACATACAACTCAAATCTGCATGTTGCACGAGAGAATAATTATTGTAGACCGAAACTTCAATGATGATCTTTTTGGGAGGAATAGCTCTGAAGTGTTTTCATGATCTGTCGACTCACCAGCCTAACCCTGGAAATTTGAAACGCGAGCAGAAGTTCTATGTACTAGAAACCCTGGGTTGTAATCCGTTACTAACATGCCCTACAAGCCACTGCGCCGTAACCGTATTCTATTGATTCAGTGTACATTTCTCGGTTGATCCTCTCAAGTTGAATGGCGTGCCCCAGATGTCTTTCCTCTCTTCATTGCCACTACTGGGTATTCAAAGGGGACACCATGTCGCATCGGTCGATGCAGTCCAAAAGAGTGTCGAAGAATGTCTCCACCTAGAGGATACTGAGTAAACATTCCGGCGCAGTGATCAAGAGATAAAACCTCGAGCGACTCCAGCACCATGCAATTCTTTCCGTTGGGTCCCCAGGTATCATCGTACTGCCGGTAAGCAAATGTGTGCACGATGGTTGCTCCTGTGGTATGTTCACCTCGCGTTTCCACGTCGACATGGAGGCGCCTTCCTTGAAAAATATCAGGATTGGAGACGTAGGCGATCGTGAGTGCATCATGCAGTGGAGGACCATCTTGAAAGTCGAATACTTCTCGATACGCTTTGGCGAAGAACGTGACCAGAGAGGAAAGCATTTCTCTGAGTTTGGTAGACGGCGAGATGAGGAGATCCTGTTCGCACTGGTGTGTCGCACAGAGACGTGCGTGGATGCTGTGGTCCACGATGGCCGTGTGGGTAACGTCAAGGGGTAGCATGACCGTCTTCACCGGATTGTTAGCCACTATTTGGGCCGCCTCGGCTACAAGTTGGGCAATATAATTGAGATGGTGGTAATCTTGGAGAAGCGAACGTACGATCACAGAGGATGTTGTACTCTGATAGGACACCACCGACAGGACACCATCGATAAGTGAGATCAATGTCAAACGATCACTCTTTGTTACCCACCTGCAGCAGGTGCAATGTTACCAAAACCATTGGCTCCGCCCATGAAAACGAACTGTTCTACACCGTCCAGAAGCTCCGGGTGTGCAGAGATGAATAGTGCAATGTTTGTCATTGGACCGGTGGAGACGATGGTAACTTTACGACCTCTGCCCTCGTTCCAGACATCCTTGACGGCCTTCGTCATGCCCTGTAATGCAGACAAGCGTTTTCCGTCGGCGTCGCAAGCAAAGCGCGCTTGAACTTCAGGACTATCTGGGGAGGGAAGTCCAACGACGCCAGCGAGCCCATCTTCGCCGTGTATCTCGGGACAGTGCTTTGGCGCGTTGCGTGACAATGGTTTTTCGGCCCCCGGATACACCTGGATGTGCGCTGGAGCCCCGAATGCGTGGAGGCATCTGGCAGCATTGGCCACAGTCCAGTGGACAGTAGTGTTTCCGTGAACCTGTCCTCAATGGTCGGCGATCATGGACGGCATTACGAAGGTGCAGAGCGAACCCACTGTAGATACACCAAGGAGATTGATGTTATCGAGGTGGGTAGCGAGCAGAATCGCGGTTGCGTCGTCATGGCCCTTCAGTGGTAAAATTTAGGCAGATTCAAATTGAAAAGGTGGGTTCAGGGGCGTACAGGATCGCAATCCAACCACAGTGGTATCTTCTCTATAATCGCTTCAACCATCGTAGTACCCGGTGTCGCGTGGTCTAGATTTTAGATGTCTGACGACGGACAAGCTCGGATTTTATGCGATTTAAAATGGACGTGCCACAGCTTGGCTCGAATTTGAGATGGCGTATGGTGTGATGCACACTAGCACATGCCAGTGGTGTCCTGACGTTGAGAGTCATAGTACGTCGATCGCTCCCGAAAAGCCGTGGCTGACTCAGCACCTTCTGATCCTAACACATACAAACACAATACTCGTCCATCGCATTATCGTGATTTGCTTGTTGCACGTTCCCGTAATTCTATGATGACCACTTTACCACCCACTGCCAGCATTGAAGATGAAATTCAGGCACCACAACGTCCACCTACTCCTCCATTTCACGTGTCCTTTGCAGCAAGAGGTCTTCATGTACGCTACTAAGTCTTGCAGGTCATGGCACCTGTCCCACTCCAATTCTTTTCAGGCACAAAACTTCCCCGCACACAAGCCGCGTGACCTGCGAATACCTTCTCCACAGGCGATGACTCACGTTGCGTGGAGTTGCGATGGTAGACGTCTCGCCGCAGTGGGCATCGACAAGGTCACCAGAATCTGGACCCCGGAAACGAGCGTGAGTTTTCTGTGGATTTATATACTGTGTACTTCTCTTACGCTATGCGTAGATGGAGTACAGAGCTGCGACACACTTTTCTGGGGGTCACTCTGACGACGTAGACCACGTTTCGTGGAATCCAACTCACCCTGAACTCTTCTGTTCGTCTAGTCAGAGAGACAGGCGAATAGTGTTTTGGGATGCGCGACGTAAGGTCATCTCGCCATTTTGAAGTCTCTCTGACAATGCACTTTAAGAAAGTCGCCATGTGCAACAGATTCAGCTGAAACTGTCACCCGTACAGACGAACTACGCTCCAGATGGAAAATCGCTGTTGTACACATCTGCAGGACATCAACTATTCTTCCTTACGTATGGAAGAGAAAACGAATCGTCCAAAGATACGTGGCAAATTTCGGATAAGGATGGGGTGGGTGTTATCTGTGTCTACTGTCTCCGCTGCTCAAAGAGATGCCCATTAGACCATTGTTGCATCAACAGCCATGTTCAACCACGTTGGAGATGGGATAATCTTGACGCATCACTCTGAGCACAACATCCGCATCTTGGACTATCCGTCGCTGGCATTACGTGAAAGTCCTGCCGCACATGTGGGTGGTTGCGTCGCAGTAGCCCTTGATCCCCGGGGGAGGTTGATAAGCCCCATCACATTTCATATAGAAATAAGACGCTGAACTTCTTCAGATACCTTGCCTCTGGTGGATACGACTCCATAGTCAACATGTTTGACTTGAACGAATGGATTTGTGCACGGACGATAGCATCATGCGAGTACGTTATCAAAGCATCCGCTGCATTTATTCCTACAGCTCTCCACGCAGAAACGCTATCAATGCCCTCAGTTTTTCGTTCGATGGCGAGTATCTGGCGATAGCTAGCACCGCATCATACATCGACATCGTAGGCTTATCTCTCCTTTTGTTGCTTTCTGTCATTCTGATCACGCGACTTTGATCTAGTGCGCAACAGAGACGACTCTTCCTCTTCACCGGGTGCCTGCGCTAGCACCATCACCGACAGTTACCTGGCATCCATCTAAATACGTGTTCGCCTATTGTGGCCAGACGAAGCAAAGAGAAGGCAGCCCCCCTCCTGTCGCCGTCATTAGTTTGTTTGGGGGTGGCATATAAGGTAAATGGTCGCGTACTTGAGCGCTATATGATGCGCTCGCCTGAATGTCGAATTAGATGTTTCTTGTGTTGTCCTCCAGTTTCACTGAATATCCACTCGACCAAAAGCATCTCACCAGGGAAGATCCCCGCAGAATCGTGTATTCGTCCCGTCTCCGCTGCTGGCTGGAGTGAATTCTTTGTGAAAGCACATGCACCCAGTTCCTACAAATCGGTGCAAGGGCGGACAGGGAAAGAATAACGTGAGAACTCATGGTCCTGCGCAGCTTGCGCAGTAGTTAGTCAAATGTTCCGCCGATGTGACTGTTGTGATGCGTCCAATGAATAAGGTACTGTATAGCCTTAGGCTACTTAGTGAGTAGCCCACTAGGGTCGTGTTCTTAGTACGGCTATATTGCACAAACGTACTCCAAGATCTACCTGTCAAATTTTGTACAGAATTTAAACCTCAGTCCCGATGGAGTGCAAAGTACTTGATTATTACTACTACGTACATATATTCTAGTTGAAAAAAGGTCGCGCGACCATAACTCGCACCTGTTGTCGCGGAACATTTTGCATATTTTATATAAACAAACTGTTGGTCGCTTAGTGCACTGGCAACGCATATTCATTGATGCTAAATTAATCACCTGGCCCTTGGAGGATACCAAGAGGCCGGATGAATCCCGAGTTGTAATACTTCAAGTTGCGGACTCCCGCCGCATGGACAGGCGATTCAGATACGTATAAATACGGGATGCCTAGCATTAAAGAAGGGATAGAACGGTGATCTCATTCGAAAGCCTGCGTGCTCGTACGTAGCGGGCAACCTAGTGCCATCAGGGCAGCAGGGCTCTGACACATTATGGAAACCCTGAGGCGCAGGCTCAGTTAAGTAGGCGATTTCCTGGGCTCTCACGACCCTCCTGAGACGGCGAAGTTCGAAGCCGGGCAGTCGGGTTTCCAAATGTTAATGAGCTGTCACGCAGCTGGCACGTCCTATTCGAAGCGTTGGGTCACCAACTCACGGCGTGTACAACATCCTCATTATGCCCGTCCTAGCTGAACCTCTCAGCCATTCAAAATTCAATCTCGATTCGTCGGGCGTAGCCGGGTTCTTTGGTGGTGAAGAGGCTATCTCAGCCATGGCTACCGTTCATCTGTTCCAGGGGAGAGTGGTTAGGATGGTACAACTCACCTGGAAGTTATACAGTTGCGAAGCGCTTCGGCCAAATCGCATGCTCGCGTTTCTGGGATGGATTGTTCCCCGGTCCAAACGAGACCCCAGCAATTTCGTTTGGGCTTGATGGAAGGACAGGACCCAAGTACGTCGCGTCCCTTTCTGGGACAGAAATGCAAACTGGCCACCTGGGATACCTCACGATGATGAAGGCAAAAGAAGAAAAAGGGTTGCAGAAGATTGAGGGGAGGGAAACTGCTCCGAGTAATGTCGCGTACTTGGAACTCAAGGATGTCAAGTACGATGTTGATGTTAACAAGGGAGACATCTGCGATTCACTCT
>JBBPMZ010000573.1:0-12346 GCA_038090575.1 Tylopilus cf. pernanus | reverse complement strand
CCGCATTTTGGCAGGGCGAAATCACACGGTTGTACTGCGAATATCGACAGAAGGGGAGAGAATTTGAAGAAGGTGAGTCCAACTGAACTGTCAATCAATACAAAGCTAATCCAACCATCAACAGTCCCGGTCCAGTTAGAACTTCTCAAGAAAACCATTTCTGCAGTCACGCGACTCAACGACTCGAGATTCACAGATGGATTAGCTATGTTCGTGAGTACTTGCACATCACACGTCGATACCACTACTTGCTAATGTCTATCAGCTGACAGAAGATATGCCACACCATGTCCGGGCCAGGTTGACCCTTGCTGCTAAGGCTATCGTCATTGAACGGTTCCGGACTACCAGTACCGCGGCAAACTTAGAGTGGGCTCGTTCTTCGGTAAAATGGAAGGAAGAGGCCCACGGATTTCCTCTGTTCCATGTTTATCGATCATACCCGGATTCCGTCGAGGAACAGGTAAGGGTGCTCAGAAATTTATGTGTCTCCGGGTTCGCGTCATCTATCATACAGGCATCCTACTTCGAAAGTATGACTCCTGGAATATTTCTCAGCTGGGCTTTACGGCCAGAGAACCACAAAGAGTTTTTCGGCGTTTTCGCCGAAGTTACGGGCCCCGATGGTCTGTCGTACTTACAGCCACTACGACGCCTGGACATGGACCACCTCATTTTTTCCTGTAGCGTTGTAAGTACAACATCCCGCTCATTTTCAAGAATAACTCTGATCTCGTGCTTTGTCAGCTTCTTACTTGCCTCGAGTTTACCGCAAATAGAGCAAACAGGCCAGCCGTCGCTGCTTGGAAGAACTTGACTACCATGAACATCGATCGCGTCACCCAATTTTTTCGCAACGTTATTGCAGGTAGGCTTACAACCTTGTTGGCTGATGGTAGGGCTGCAACGGTGCCGAGTGATGTCGTGATAGACGCGCAAGATAAGTTGATGCGTCTTGCAACCTTCAGGCTTCGATGATGGAATGCCGCTAGTGACTCGGACTATGCTTTACCATATGTATGATATCAACTGTAACATTCCCATCTACTTGCAGAGCTACATTGGGTGTCTTGCTACCATTTATTTTCTGTCTGACAAACGCGAGTCGAGACGCCACTGGTACTACTAGTGATGCACAGGCTTAACTTCCGTTCCAACCCGACGCGAATGGGTGTTCACGTTCATGACAAGCCCAACGTGGGTGAGCAGTTCGGAACGCATGCATCATGCACCATAGGGTCTGGCCTCGTTTGTTCTAGCTCCCTGCAACTGATGCCAACGTCACCGAGGACGCATACACCGTTGCTCATGAGTTCAGTGCCACCAGTACCCATTGAACTTTGCACAACTGTCGTACACTGCTCAAATTGGCAATCTACGCACCACACAATTCTACGTCGTCGCCACGTGCGGGTACTGACCGTTCGAGTTTGGTGTGCAATCCCACCGTCCACCTTCCACAGCGTCCCGATCACCCCGTTGAACTCAGTGAACTGCACTCCCACTGTGAGATGCTGTCTCCCTGCGCTGTATGGCACACCGAGAGGAACGCAAAGTCGGAGTGCATGTAGCATTCCTGGATGATCTGCATCAGTGTGAGCTGCCAGTGCCCATCACCCATCACGAACTATGACTTGAACGCCTTCTTGCTGATGGGGTGTTGTGTACCATGGGAAGCACTCCAAACCAGATGGCTGCCAGCTTTGAGGGGGTGAGGCGAGGCAAAAGGCAGTCACGACTATGGCGGCGACGACGTGGCAACCACAGAAACTGTCTTGGTGTCGCCGTCAGTTGGAGGGGGCAGAGGCAACGATGATGTGACGAGGGCAAAAGGGTGGTGGCAGGGTAACAGAGACGAGGGCAGGCAGCGACAAGGCCAACGAGGGTGTGATCACGACGACGAGACAACCGAGCTACAGTCATCGTGAACACGTCGATCTCTTTCGAATCATCCTCCGACGCACGTGTACCTGGTTTCTCTGGTGCTCCGCGCAGCTTCACCGCGTCTAATTCATCCTCTGGCAAACCCCAGTTTCGTGCGCGTCCGCTGCCCAAGACCCACTTGAGCCCCGATATTGCCCCACGTCTCACCAAGGCTGCACTTCTTCGACAGGGTCTCTCTGCGGATGGCTCGCCCCGACAAGAGACCACCAAGACGCGGATGTCGTTGGCGAGCACTGGACGTATTCCCCTGCCGCGCAAAGACAAGGAGAACGAGGAAGCGGAGAAAGAGAAGGAAAAGGAACGGGCAAAGAAGACGTTCGCAGGTGTTCCGGGGCACAAACGCAGGGACACGATCACTGTAGCGTCTACCGCACCGCCCGCGATTGCGCTGAGGTTGACGAAGGCAGCGGCGTTGCGACTGGGACTCGAGAAGCCTGCAGCGCCACCAGGCAAGAAGCGCATGTCTCTTCCTGCACCCTACCCAGGGCCAACGGGCACTTGAACGGTGGCGTTAAGCCCGGCAGCCCGGCGGCGACCTGGGGAGGACTCGGAGACGGAGACGGAGGAAGTAAGAAAGAAGAATTTATTTGAGGGCGTTCCTGGACATAAACGCTGTGAAAGTTTCTCAGTTGCAAGCACGAAGGCGCCGACTATTACCCCCCGACTCAACAGAAGTGCGGCTCTGCGGAAGGAAGGCGGGCCTCCCCCGAGCAGTTTCATGTGTAAGCGACTCCTTTAGAGTTTGGACTGGATTGCTAAGATGCACGTAGTCCGTTTACCTACGGAACCGAAGACGCCTGGTTCGGGGACACATTCTCGCAGTTCATCCGTTATGAGCGCGTATCGCGACAATGGTGACACGTCGTGGGCGCGTCCTAGGTCTGCAATACCACCCCGTGCCGCCTCCCGTACTTCAGATGTTGGGGCTCCCGTTCTGCAAAAGACCCCAAGTTACTCGTCTCGCACTTCTAGCAGTGGTACAGGCAGTGGCCCGGTCAGTACGGCAAGCACGACGTCTAATGACACCGATGAGGCCTCTTCGAATGGCGTCACTCTCCGCATTCGCTGTTGGGTCGTCGGGACGAGACGACGATGCCATAAAATGTGGCATCGTCCACGCACCACTTTTCAACCTACCCTGCCCTCTTCCCTTGCCTCGCCGACTGGCGGTTACGACGACAGCGTGATGGGGGGGTTCTGCGCAGCTGATCCAGCGGTGAAGCAATATCTAGTGTTTATGACGGATGCGGACTCACAAGAGAAAGTTGTTGAGGTAGAAGGTGGAAACGATGTGATGGCCGTAGACGTGTCGCCCGATGCCAGTCGGATCGCAACGGGAACCATTCAAGACACTGCAAGCGTGTGGCACATTGCTACAGGTGAGCGACTTGTGGGCCCGCTCGAACTCAACCACATCGTCGCAACCGTCCGGTTCTCTCCAAATGGTGACCGACTCGCCACCTGTGAATGGAAAGGCCCAATCAGCATCTTTGACAGTCATAACAGTGATAGACTAGTCACCATCGACGCCAGGACAGCGACAGGGAATCGTGCCACCCGGCTTGCATGGACCAGCGACGGACAGCGGCTTTTCCACACATGTGAAGACAAGAAGGTCAAGTCGTACGATGTTTTGACAGGAACTCAACTTGCCGAGTCACAGGTGATTGATGGTCCTAGTCTCGAGTCCATTTCTCTGGCCAGCAACGGGAGGTTCATAGCCGCCAGCACAAGCAATACCATTTCGTTTCTGGACATATCCACCCTCTCTCGCATCAGCCCCGTCATTGAGGAAGATGAAGAAATATGCTCGATTGCGCTCTCTCCCTACAATAGCTACCTCGCAGCAGGGCGACGTGACGGGAAAGTTTCTAATCGTGACCTCACGACTATCCTTCCGGACTCGTATGTCAAAGTAAGTATTTGTGCGTACCCGGTGCTGGAAACTCACAATTTAAACCATCTATTTGCATCCCTTTATCTTCAGGCGTTTAGTAATTATGAGGAGCCGCAGAATAGAGGCGAAGGCATCGATTTCCTCGAGGTACGAGTTGACCTATTACTGTCTCCGGTCTATTTTCAGAATTTCATAGCTCGAAATATCCCTGATCACTCCCGATCTTGCTCCTACTTCCGTGTCAGACTATGATGAGGTTTGTGGTCGCATCGCTCTTTTTGCGCCTACGTTGACGGTTCTTTAGCCATCGTCCCCTGGATTCCCCGATCACCCTCACGTGAATCAGGCACAACTGCTCGAGGTTTCCCATCCTGTGTCATCCATGTCGCCGCCTTCTTCCTCCAACTCGTGTCCAAAACGAAGTCCCACTACAACCAGACTGTTCAAGAAGCTCAAGTTTCCACAGGTTCGAACATGGTTCAAGTTGACCACGAGGAGGAACAAGGGTCCAGCTAATCAATCTTCAAGCTCCAGGAGTTTTCCGTCCTGTCCATTTAGAAGACGTGTGCAACCTAGATCTAGCCCACCGCACGAGCAGCATGATTCTGCGGTTACCACGGAGAAACATAAACGAGTGAGCGTTCTCTTTTCGATAGCCGGACGTATCTTACAGTAACCTCAGCGAGCCTGGGTGACACACTTGGCAAGGAAACCACGCGTCAGCCTCAAGATCGCGCGTCTGTTCAGATGGCGGCCTGGAAAGAGACAGGTTGCCCCAACTTCAATTGCAGCGCAAAACACCGCCTCTGGTAGGGCCCAAGGCACAGCGGGCCGAAATCATGCGGCTCCCGTATGTCATTGGTGGTTATAAAACGCTCTAACAGTTGACCCCCCATTTAGCTACCCCCAATAAACAAGGTATCCCAACCTGTGAGCAGAAGAATTCCCGTAACGGTAAGCGTACTTGCTTCAGTGTTATTCCAGACCTCTCAGAACTGCGGATAAAATCAGCAACTTCCTGCTGGCCGTGGAGATCGGGTTTGGTTCTCGGTGCCGTCGTGGATGGTGTGCTATGGCTGTGGTAGTGTAGAAGGGCCCCTTTGATGTCATTGACACTAGGACCATGAGTATGCTCACTATGTCCATCATGTAGATTCCTCATTATATGCACCCACGTTTGATCTTCCTGGATCCATGAGAATTATTCGCAATTCGAATGTGTCCGGTTCCATATTTCGGGCCGTATCTCCATGTAAGCTAGTAGCTTCGATATAATTGCAATGTTGTGGGCACGTTGACACTGGGACTTTTGAGTCCATGTGGGGAAATTTGGAGCACGACGGATCCCGCGGGGATTCTGAGGGGCCGGAGGACCCAGGAATGTTGGCAAAGGCTGCTATTTGAACCAACTTTCAGTCGGCGCACATTGACGTCAACGACATTCAATGTATAGTGACAAACACTGGCAAACAATAACAAGGTTCGAGAGCCGGGACCAAACAAAATCACAAGAGATGTATGCTCAATGAGATGAATTCCACCGAAGACGCTACCTCGCTCACGGCCAACTTGAACGTGTCTCAACCACCATTGGACAACACACTCTCTTTCCAGGTTTCTACAACTCATCTACCACAGATGTATTCCTTGAAGTCGTGTACCCTGCTTGATTACTTCGCGATACACCTGGAGCCCGCGATTTGCGAGTCAGCGTCAGAGCCATGGGCGGAACGAAATCTCGTGGAGCTGTTGGAGGGCAGGGTCGCAAAGGACTTAGAACGAGTAACATCGCTGGCGAGCAGTAAGTATATTCTTTGGTTCCCCGTGCGTCACAAATTCCCGACTGTTTGCTGTTTCTAGTGCTGTTCAACTTGTTGTGGACAGAGTCGACGACACCGCCGCGTTGAGCAGGGGCTGTGAACATAACCCCTCAATTAGTACTTTGGAGTCGCATGTTGCCACGTCGCTTGAAAGATGGCAGTATGTAACCGACGCACGAGACATGGAGTTTTTGCAGGGGAAGATACAACAAGTGGATCGTAACTCATTTTGGGAGATCGTTCACACTTGGATGCCCACCATCAAACCGTAGTTGTGTTTAGGTCACGAGCGGCGTGACTCAGTGGAGGGAGATGTCCCAGTTGTGTGGTCCATCCTTTTGTGTACGTGGTTCAATCTCAGGCACGATGTCATGTGCTATCACCTGTGTCTTTGTCTATGAATTCTGACTTATTATCGGCCTTTAGCCTCAGTGGTATGACTCGGCGGCCGAGTTTTGATCCTCGACACATCATGACATGGAGCATTGCATGCTGTGTTATATGTTGATCAGCGGTGTTCTTGTGGGCCCTTGATGTGGTGGTACGTAACGGAGTCAATTAATTTACCTTGACTCATTATGGCCCATCAAGCCCTTTGAAACCAGGACCTTTAGTGCGTGAGGGTTCTCCCCGAATGTGTAAGGTCAGGTTTGTTTGGCTTCCGTATACCTCACCATCAATGATGGGCAGTGCGTGACCCTTACGGGCCACGTCGACAAGAGTGTGTTCTACTAACCACGCAGTTTCTTCCTTCTACGTCCCGGATTGAGATGGTACAGAAATTTCTAAAGTTTCCTGTGCTATTTTTTGTGTCATGCATTCTAGCACTCGACGGCGATCCTTCGTCCGATTTATTGCCTCTGTCATCGACACATTCACATTTTAGTTCCAGCTCCAGTTCCTCGACTACGCTCCATCCTGAGCCACCAGTCTTCCGCAAGACTGATCCATTGTTTCCTCCTCCTGTCAGCGCCGACCCAGTAGTCATACCGGACTTTGCATCTGCGTGGTCCATCGCGTACTCCAAGGCTCGAGAACTGGTTAGTGTCAATTAATATGCTCAAGTCACCTTCTAGTACATCTGATATTTGACTTGGGTAATCGTGGTAGATCTCTGGCTATACGATCGAGCAAAAAGTTGGCATTACCACTGGTGTCGGTTGGGCGAACGGTCCCTGTATCGGAAATACCCCCCCAGTTGCCGATTTCCCGGGTCTTTGTCTTCAGGTTGGTTGTCGCTGCCACCTTGGTACTGTCTACTCGATGAGCTTCGGATAGGACTCGGCCCTCGGTATTCGTTTCACCAATTTAGTCAGCTCTTTCCCGGCTGGAGTTACCGCTGCATCGACGTGAGTTACCCTGGATACACCTTCTTCTCGGTGTGCTTGAACGCTTCTGTTTTAGATGGAATCGTGCTTTGATCAGGGCACGTGGACTAGCGATGGGCCAAGAATTCAAGGCAAAGGGTATCAACCTTGCCCTTGGTCCGATGATGAATATAGCACGCATTGCTCAGGGTGGACGTAACTTTGAAGGCTTCGGCGCTGACCCGTTCCTTGTTGGAGAAGCTGCATATGAAACCATTCTTGGTTTACAGGCTGGCGGCGTCCAGGCGACCGTCAAGCATTTTATTAACAAGCAAGTCTACCCGGTTCTCTGACAGACCTTGATCGCTAAGTACCCAATCATAACAGCGAACAAGAACACATGCGTACCCAGTCGTCATCCAATGTCAACGACAGGACCCAACATGAGATCTATGCACATCCTTTCATGCGTTCCGTGATGGCTGGAGTTGCATCTGTCATGTGCAGCTACAGTCAGTAACATTTACGCTAGATGTAGCCTGCGTTCTAACATCTCGCCAAGACCTTATCAATGACACCTATGCCTGCAAAAATAACAAGACCATGAACGATATTCTGAAGAGAGTGTTTGATTTCCGGGGTTGTAAGTAATCTTTTGTATATATCTCAGCGCGTGTTGAGAAAGGCTAGTTGTGGTGTCGGATTGGTCTGCTACTATGAGTACATTATCGGCTATCCAGGGTCTCGATGTCTGTGGATTCGCCGACTGCCCCCGAATTCTTACTAACATTGATTTTGCAGATGACTATGCCCGGGGACATCTCACCAGGTTCAGGTAACTCCTACTTCGGTGACAATCTCGTGGCGTATGTCAAAAACCACACCATATCAACTACTCGCCTTGACGACATGGCCACGCGTATTGTTGCTGCCTGGTACTACTTGCACCAGGATCAAGATTATCCAAACGCAACAGTAAACTCTTGGAATATCAATGATCCCATCAACCAGGAAATCAACGCTCAGAGTGATCATGCTTCTATTGTCAAGGAAGTCGCTACTGCTGGCATCGTGCTCCTTAAAAATAAGGGCGCACTTCCTTTGAAGCAGCCCAAGAGTGTGGTGTTGGTCGGAAGTGATGCCGCACCACCTCAGTCCGGCCCTAATGAGTACCTAGACCAAGGCGGTAATCCAAGTGGAGTTCTCGCCATGGGTTGGGGGTCCGGGTATGTATATTCTCTAGAATTATTCACTACGTATTGCTAATTGGGGTATAGGACGGCTAGGCTCTCGTATCTTATCTCCGTAAGTCGAGTCTTGGCAGAGCTGAATTTCTCGATGAAATTCTTTGTTAGCCGTATGAGGCCATTCAGGCTCGTGCAAAGGTCGATCAGACCATGCTCTCTTGGGACTTTGACAACTGGGACCTCGGCAGTGCTGCAAGTGCAGTGCTTGATCAGGAAGTTGCAATCGTCTTCGTGAATTCCGACTCTGGGGAGGTGTGATGGTTGATTCTTCTCATCGAGTTATATCTGACCTTTGGCACAGCAATACATCACCGTCGATGGCAACGAAGGAGACAGGAAGAACCTGACTGCTTGGAACAACGGAGATCAACTCATACTCGCTGCCGCCGCCCAAAACAAGAACACGATCGTCGTTACAAACAGCGTTGGGCCCCTCATTCTCGAACCATGGATTGAACATCCTAATGTCACTGCTGTTTGTCTCTTACGAACACCTCTCATTGTCGTTTCATGATTTGTTCGTCCAGGTCGTCTGGGCCAACCTTGGTGGCAACGAAGCTGGCAGTGCAATCGCGGACGTCCTATACGGAGACTGGAATCCCTCTGGACGTCTGCCATACACGATCGCCAAGCACCCGAATGACTACCCAGCTCAACTTATTTCAGGTGGTAGCGGATCCGACATCTTGCCTATTAACTACACTGAAGGGTGAGTTCATTCTACCAATTCACTCCGCGCGCTGTACTCCTAAGTACCGTATCATACGATAGGCTGCATATCGATTACCGCTGGTTTGACGCTGTGAGTGATATTTGATAGATAGAGGACGCTCCTGACACTGTTTCCCACTGGCAGCGAAATATCACCCCTCGCTACGAGTTCGGTTTTGGTCTGAGTTACACGACTTTCGAATATTCCGATCTTGAAGTCACTCCCATTGCTGCCACCGATATCCCAGAGGAAGACCTTGTCAATAACTGGGCTGCGGGAGGTGTGTCTCCCATTACGGAGGGGTCAACCACCACTCTATGGTAAGCCTTTATGCGCGGTAGGAGGCTATTACCTGACTCGTGTTTCTGCCAGGCTTCACATGCCTATGTTCCGGGTTACATTCGACGTGACGAACGCAGGTTCCCGCTTTGGTCGTGAGGTGGGTGTCTCACCTCCCAGCATCACAGGTCTCGCTTCATTCGTTTTTGATTCTAGACACCTCAACTGTATGTGCATCACCCGGCATCGGCCAAAGAGCCCCCTTCGATCTTAAAAGGGTTCACCAACGTCGAGCTCCATCCGGGTCAAACGCGACGGGCGTCGATCACGCTTTCACGTTATGATCTGTCGATTTGGGACGTCGTCCGTCAAGGGTGGGCCAAACCGAAAGGGGCGATCAGGTTCTCCGTTGGCGCAAGCAGCAGGGATTTCAGATTACGTGGCACCATCCCTCTAGGTCGCCAGAAGCCAGGGGAGGGAGAAAGTGTATGTGGGGACCCCGTCTCGAGGCCCAGCTGGAGTCGAGCACCGCAGAGCTCATGGAATGGATCGATCGACTATCGAATTCGCCGTCGCCTGCGATAGGCGGGAGATCAGTGACAGGGAATGGGGGGCTGGAGACGAAGACCCTCGGTTTTAGCACGTCGACGCTCGAGGACATATACCCAGACGGGGCCCCTAAACAGCGTGAGTAAAGCCAGGAAAGGTGTACCGAAGGCGGAAGGAAACTTACTCAGGTGTATGGGAGAGTGGGGCTAGGAGAAACTTGAAGGTGGATAAACTTGGAGCCAATGACGACGAATGAATTACATAAGTAACAACACGTGATGTTTGGATGGCAGAAGCTCGTTGTTGTCTCTGAACCCAACCAGGCGTCCTCACCAATACCGCCTCAAGTACAGCCTTTTCGTATCCACTTTCCCGACCGGTTCCTGACCACTCGGACACATGGCGATTCCTCGAGGTCGTCCTCTCTCAGCTTTGCTTCACCCGCACAACTCATATTGCAGTCAAGGTCGGACAACAGCGCTGCCACGGATCTGACTGAAAGTAGGCGGCGTTGGGTCTCAATCCCATTGCATCTAGCAGTAAAACGTCCAAGAGTACTCTTCCCCGGCATCATGGATCTCGCAGGCAGAAGGGCCGTGCCCCAAGCCAGAGTTCCCCGCTCTCGCCGGCGAAAACTGACCCGCTCATAGCTGACTTTGAGCCAAGTGCCTTCTCGGATGAGTACGACCTATGTGAGTTCTCCTTCACACCCCGCTTGCTGTTTCTGAACTCACATGGGACAAGTGTATGTATTCCCTGAATGACTTGGAGTCACCCAGATCCAAGGATACTCATGCTGCAGGATGTCCAGCGTGCTCTGAACCTCCAGTCTCGGAGACGTGAACGCGTGTCACAGTAACTGCATCTCATATCCGATGATGTGCCACCCTCGACCGACATTCCCATGAGCGTACCATACGCCTCTACTTCTACAGCATCTCCTGCTCCACATCCATCTTCCTCAGCATTTACAGGCCCACGACTTACCGTTTGAGGTTGACTTCAGTCCATCAACTCGTTCTGTACTCCCTCACCCCGTCCCACTCTCCTCCAATGGTGGAGCCACTTTGGATTGGACTGGTTCTCCGTCTGAGGACGAGAAACTGGATAGGCGTTGGTTGATCTCCAGAGGCAAATGAAAGGGGAAGGAAAGGACGATACCCGCTAATAAGGTGTTGTCCGAGTCGAGAAACAAGAGACACTTGTTCACAGGTCTGGCACGTGAATTTGATGAGTGACGTGTTCTCATCATATTGCATGACTCTAGACAAGCTTTCAAGAATCAGAACTGAGGGATCAGCATCCACACTTTGAAAGGCAGCAATTGTTACGATTTCGACTTTCACCCCTAACTCCGACGGTCACTCCAACTTTTTACCTTATGTTTTCTAAAGACTCGTTCTCTCTCCTCTATGGTCACGTGACTTACACGTGTTACGCCTCATGTCAAGGCTGTACTCGGAACTCAATCCGATTGGCTGCCACATATATGCTTCTATCTTTAATCTCCGTTATCAAGGCAGTGCCTTATCTCTTATCTATGACTCCACTTTCACACCTTATCTATGATAATGACTCATGTCACACAGCCATTCCTTATCCACCAATCGTTGATTTTATCCTTATCATCGTACGACTTCCTTAGTAGGAAATAGGTACAAACATGTACAAACCCTAGTTAGTATATAAAGGCTCGATGCCACCTCCAGAGACTTTAGTAAAGTTCTCTTGGAGTTTTCGCCTCTCTTGAGTGACTTAGCCTCTTCCTTCTACACTTTTACAAGCTCAAGTCTTAGGCTTGTTTCAGCAATTGTCAGTGAGCAGCTAGAACAATGATACAATATTCTATGTGTTTCAATAGTTAATGGGGATCCTGTCGCCCTTACTCAAATTGCTCATTGGCATGCCACATTGTGGACAGAGACACAGGTGTGGCTTGACAGTGCTGAGCTCATGTCATGGTTGAAACACCTAGTTGGCCAATGGGGGAAGCAGTGATCCCAATGGCACGTGTCTGCCCTTATTGTAGAAGAATATGTTAAGTTCAAGAAAGGGGTCCCTTTGTCCACCCCTCTTCTGGAATTACTTGCTCTATTGTCTTTGCTTGAAACCCCTCCATCTTATCACCACCTCAAACCTGCAACAGGACAAATATCTGGTCCCCTGCCTAATTCATAATCAAGCACCTCTCTTAGTCAAGTTTGTTCCTCGGATGGCTGCATATCCTTTGGTCCCCTTGTTGCAAATGTTCATGATTCTCGTGACAATTCAACACATGGTGAAGGGAAAGCTTGAAGATGGTGACAATCTACTCCCATTTTATTTGACTCTGGAAATGGCAACACTACATGCTCGCCGTATCACCATCGCAATTCTTCTGGTGGACTGTTGCCAGCAAGTAGTAGCCACCTCAATTTTCCTGATATTATTCACTGGTTTCATCGGCATCCTGCTGAAAGCGAGGAGGGTTCTTGCATCAGGAAATTGATGAGAGTTAAATATAGAATTATACAACATTATCTTTTAGAAAATGTCTATTCTTATATATAATTCTGATATACCAATTGATAATACTATCTATCTTCATGCAG
>JBBPMZ010000572.1:0-12349 GCA_038090575.1 Tylopilus cf. pernanus | reverse complement strand
GCATAACCATACATACACGCCGTTCTTGCCTGTGGAGTCGTTTTCCTCTTTCGATGTAATTTGCGGACGGTTGGAGGATAATAGTGTCCGAACACCGTTCTAATCTTGTTGAAACGAATACATATGTATATCTGATCCCGAATCGAAACGCATCATGCAGCTGCGGTGTGAGAGTGTGGTAATTTATTATGCGAACGACGACGGGCCGAGATGATCATGTGAGTGACAAACAGATTAGCCGAGTGGGAGTGGTGACGATGGGTTTCGAACCTGCTGGGAAATAGGGAATGGATCAAGGCAGGGTGGTAGTGCCACCGACCCGGACGTTGGTTCCTGGGACGTTCTACGCCGTCGCAGCCTATCTCTCGAGGACGAATCTCGGGCATCGGGACCTGATCGAAGTAGGGACGAGCGAACGGCGCGTCCGGTTCAACTTGCAGGCGGCGGCGTTCCGACGACTCCCGAGACATATCCATATTTAGAAGGTAGACAAACAAGTGCAACGCCTAGTCATTTTTTCATCCTTGATATCGGACGACGTGGGCGATGTTGCGCGCCATGTGAGTCGCGTTGCTCGTCTCTCGGTGCATACTGACGCCCACTAGAAAACCACGGAATGCACGCTCAAAGCGGGCATTGGAGGCCCGGGAGCCAAAAGAGATCGAGGAGGCCCGCACCGCGCTCTTTGTGCGCGGCACACACGCCGGACTCGTCGTCCAATCAGCCATGAAAGACCTCGTACGTGTACCCCAGCCCGCGTCCTCACCCATCCTCCAACGTCCAAAGAGCACAGATGGCCCTCAAAAAACCGCACGCGATCGCGTTTTCGAAAAAGAACGTGGTCCGCCCGTTCGAGGACGTGTCCTCGCTCGAGTTTTGGGCGCAAAAAAACGACGCGGGGATGTGTGTCGTCGGACAATCGACCAAGAAACGACCGGACGGGATGGTGTTGGTGCGGCTGTTTGACGGACGGGTATTAGACATGTGTGAAGTAGGCGTGGCGCGGTGCGTGGGCATGTCCGCGTTCCAGGTGCGTTTCCTCCCCGTCCGTACCGATCCGTCCTGGCTGATCTGGCGTGGCCCAGACGCTCAAAGCGACGCCGGGGCATAAACCGATGATGCATTTCGCGTCGGAGCTGTTTGACACGCATCCGCGGTATGTGCAGCT
Source organism: Tylopilus cf. pernanus (assembly GCA_038090575.1). Lineage (NCBI taxonomy): Eukaryota > Fungi > Basidiomycota > Agaricomycetes > Boletales > Boletaceae > Tylopilus > Tylopilus cf. pernanus. The sequence continues at coordinate 11,181 of JBBPMZ010000572.1, read as the reverse complement.
CAAGTCGGTGTTGATGGGGTTGTTCAACGGGGAGGTGGTCGAGTCGGTGTGTTTGGCGGGGTTGGAGCATGTGATCAGCGTGACGGTGGCACCGTCGACGGACGCGATGGACGGGTTGCCCATGGTGCACGTGCGGACGTATACGGTGATGTTGGCGCCGTCAGGAACACGTGTGCCACACGTGACGTTGACGGAAATGGGGCCCTCGTTGGATCTGACGTTGCGACGGTGGCAGGAGGCGGATCCAGAGGTGTGGAAGGTTGCGATGAAGCGGCCGAAGCTGAAGAAACAGGAGGTGGAGAAAGGACTGGGCAAGCGGAAGCGGAACATGGAGGTGGACGAGATGGGCGACCTGCGGGGTCGGGTGCACGTCGGGACGCAGGATCTGGACAAGCTGCAGACGCGGAAGATGAAGGGTCTGAAGCGCGGCGAGGATGAAACTCATCACTGATTATGTAACACATCCTCCACGCAATTGATCAATTTTGATTCTCGTGCTGTTTTGGCCTTCTCACCCCAACGAGCTCCTCCCGTGGCACCCTCCCTGTCGCTACTGAGCGTTGACCGACCCGCAAAGCTGGCCTAGTCATTGTATCGTCCCGGTTTGATCATGTCTTTAAATCCGAGCCTTTCCAGCTCTCGTATGTACCGCTTTTTTTGCCACTGGTAGGATCCTTATTCAACACTCATCTCGCAGAATCTGTCTTGCCGACGCCGACTTCGTCGTACGTTTGCGTCGCTCGTCTCCAAGCCTTTCTTTTTGATACTGTTTTGTCTTTGTTTACAGTTCATTGACGACGGACAGCCCCACGACGTCGACGACCCCCAGCTCCACCAAAGGCACCAGTTCATCTACGACTCCTTCATCTACGAGTGGTTCGACAACTTTCCAGTCGACATCGTCCTCGTCCTCGGGGTCCTTGACCACACAGTCGTCGACATCGACATCCTCGCTAGGAACAACCCCATCTACATCCCAGTTCGTCACTGCATCTGGGGGTACCCAAGTCACAGTCGTCGTCACGACCTCGCCATCCTCGACCTCTGCGCCTACTACAAACAACAATACCTCGTCGTCCAACTCGTCAGTCGGATCATCTCACATCACAGGGAATTTTCTTCTAATTCTGTGCTTAGATTTTTTAAGAACACGGGTGCGGTCGCGGGTGTTTTCACTGCCGTCGGATTGGTCGTCCTCGTCCTCGCCATCATCTTTATCGTCAACGCTGTCCGCCGCCGACGTGCCCAAAAGTTCGATAGAGACGTCGCCGAAGCGGCCGCAGAGGCCGTTGCCGCCTCCCATTCGCCCTTTGACGATTATTCGTACCCCAACACGGGTGGTAATTCCAACGGTGGTGGTGGTGGTGGTGGCGGCGGCGGGTATGGCTATTCGGACAATAGCCATGGTACATACCAACTGCCCCCACTCCAGCCCAACGAACAGTACGGTATGACCGAGATGTCACAGTATGATCCGTATGCCGCTGGTGCAGCATCCATGGCAGCAGCTGCAGCCGTGGGCCGAACGAGGAGCAGGAAAGAGAGCGAGCCGGGTGCGCCTGGCATCGCAGGCGTGGGTGCAGGCAGTCTCGCCCGCGAACCAAGCAAACGCGCACCGTACCATGCATTCGCAGGACCCGGTCCCCAGCCGCACGAACTCCAAGGCGGCAATGGTACGATGCGAAGCCGACGCAACCAAGACATGCTCGAAGCCGCCGGGCTCGCCGGCGCGGGTGGTGCGCCCGTGGCCCGAAAGCCGTCTGAGACGACCCAGAATACCCATTATAGTTCGCGTTCGCAGCAGTTTGGATCGATGAGCAGCCATCACCAGCCGGGTGTGACACCCCCTGGCGCGTTGCAACCTGGATATCCCGTCGTCGATTCGTATTACCCACAGCGACATGATACCTTTGCGTCGGATCCATTCGCCGCTGCATACCCGCCCGTTCCGACGGTGGCGGCATCCCAGGCATCACTTCCAAACCCACACGAGGCGATGCAGCAGCCACCGTCACCCCCACTCCCTGGCCACCAGTCAGACCATAATGAAGATATTGGAGACACGGGCTCCCCGACAGCGTTGCGGAGCGATGAGCAGCGGATGAGTTACCAAGATGACGTCGACTATAGCCAAGGACACCGTGTGTTGAGAGTACGTCCCATGCTCTCTCTTCTGCTCTCGTTTTCACCTTTGATCACCCTTCTAGGTCGCCAACGAGTAAATGGTGTTGGACTATGGACACTGAAACGAACGTTACTTTCTCATTAACACGTCCGACTTGCTCGACGTTCCTTGCTTTCTTGGCGTCGTCTGACTCTTTCCAATCGTTTTAATTATATCGTTATACCCAAATGGCGCCCTGTGATGTGCTGTGTGCTTGGTGTAACCCCTGTCGCTCGTTTTATGTCACGACTGCTTATTGCCCCCCATGTAACCGTTCCTCGCGGGCCGCCTGTTTTTCCGTCTCATTTTCCACTGACTTCTACCGCCTGATTTATTTATAATGTGCCCTCCAATCCACAAAGAATGTAATTTTTCCCCGCTATTAATCGAACACTTCGCTCTTTTTCTTTTTTTTGCTTTCTTGATTGTTTTCTGTTTCTGTGTCGCTCTTTAGCTTCTTATACAGAGAGAATGACGACTGATTCGGAAGTGCGTGTGCTCGGGACGGGGGTTTTTGTCGTTGGGGGATCGACATGATGTCTTGATCTCGAGGAGGCGATAGGTACCTAGGTGTAATCTCAGAAAGGGGAAATGACACTGCGGGGATGCGTCTCCGCAGCGTCGAGACGGGAGCTTTTACCTCAGAGCCAACTGCATATCCAGGAAGTTCAAATCAGGGAAAAGTCAGGAGCGTGATAATCCCATCTATAGCGTCACAATGGTTTATAGTCGATTTCCCATTTAACGTTAAAAATGTCACTCAGAGCGTACTGCATTGGCCGTGCGTCGGGACAACTCGAGTGACATGACACGGAGGACTTGAAGCTTGAAGCCCACTGACTCCCTGTCAATGAGGTCACCACTTCCGGGTGAGTCATTTACAGCTTGAGTAACAAAGGTATTTCGGGATCGGGGATTGTCCCTGGCTCCATGGAGTTATTTGTTCATATGCGTCAACGGTAGGTGCTAGACTAAATAGACGTCCGAGGTAGTTGCATACATGGCAACTTGAAATATATATAGTGTACCACCTCGTCTGGAGGTCGGAAAGCAAGAAGGGTGTGGGGTCATACATAAATAATTACTACTAGTACAGTTATCTTCTGGAGCCAGCAGCGACGTCTTCAAGATAGATACCCAAGATATGTTCGAACGCAACAACCCTTCAATGGTCCCCACGGATGTCGATGACATCGTCATATTCCGAGTTGTCGACCAACGTGACTTCTTCTGAGATTTCCGTCTCGGACGCTGATGGATGCCGCGAACATCTGGCCTTGACATCCGCGAGGCGGATGTAAAACATCCCTGCCTCTCTCAGCTTGTCCTCATCAGGTTCATCGACCGCCTGCAAACGGGCATGAATTTCTTCCGAATTGGCTGCAAGCCAGAGGGATTCGAGAACGCTCATGCCAGAAATTGATGACGAGCTGCTTTCGATGGGCTTTCTCCCGAGGATCAATATCGCTACGACGAGAGCAACAAACGATGCTCCAGAGGCAAAAACAACCTTTTTGCGCCAACCCCAGGCGAGCAGAGGTCGTAGAGTAACATGAGATATGTCTTTTTTAGGGGAAAGTATGACGTACGGGTATTGTGTTGATCTGTAGGTCGGAACCCAGGTACGACACACATGGGTGAGTACGAATCATGATGAGAGCCGGAGAAAAAAAGGGACGTACGTTTAGACGGTATTGTACCCCTTGTTGGATCGCTTGGCTTTGGCCCACCGTGCGATTGAAACCCCCATTGGCCTCACCGAGCTGGCCCGCTAGAAAACGAAATACGAATGGTAGGAATATGATGTGAAATTGCCCGTATTCATCGCAAATCCAATGAGAGATAAGCGAACTTACCGAAAAACATGAACCTTGCTGCAGTCCGGCTGAGAACGTTTTCCAGCTGGGCAGGGGTGAGCGTCACAGAAGGATCGGCGCTGGATTGAGTTAGACCGATATAATAAAAAGCTGTTACGTTCAGTCCGAGCAAGGACATCAGGAATCTACTCGGCACATCTTTAGTCAGTCTCTTGGTTGCAGTGTCGCAACCTGCGAAAGCTGCGATGCGAAAAGCGACTGGTACTCACGTGTCCATATATGTGAAATAGCCAGGACCCAAGTCCATGCTAGCCATACCATAGGATTGCGAGAGAGCGATCACCATCTGCGTATAACCACATGGTGAGATTGCCACATGAGTTCTTATCAAAGCGCAGGATCAAATAGAAACGCACTCCAACGTTGAGATTCGTCGCTGCAGCCGGGGACCAGACCGACCAAAATGGACTTCCCGACGAGTCACTTTGATTCGGCGGGAGGACAAGCTCTTGATCTTGCAAATTCAGCGTGGCTGGGGTAGTACTTGTACTGACAGAGCATGCCGCGACGTATGTCACTGTGGTCGAGTTTTGAGGATTCGTTCCTTTTGTTCGATTTCAATATGTGGTCGACACTGGATAACAACAGAAAGCTGCACCTGGTAGCGGTGTATATGTCCAATTTAGGTTGACAGCCACAGGGTCCCGGATAGTGTCATCCACGGTGATGGCAGTTGTGATCATGTAGAACAGCGTTTGAGCACAGTCTGCACACTAAGAAAGTGGAAAAGGAGAACAACAACCCAAAAAGAGTAGATACCTACCTGACCATCAATCCCAACTTGAACAAGAAGATCCTTCCCTGTCACAATGTCAACAAGAGTTATATAGTAAGGTCATCGTGATCTATCATAACTCACACATCGGACGTGCCACTGCTATCAGAAGGGTGTTATTGCCGGACATATTCAACGAGAACTCAATCTGGTATTGTTCTGTTTCAGAGACGGAATATTCAGAAGGGAGTGTGAGGTTGGGTACTAGGCCGCATCGTGTGCTAAATGTAGTCGCATTGACGACCGCCTCCGAAGCTGTGACATTTTCAGGAACTTGAGGGATGTCGTAAATGGTGCTGCCGGATAACCCGTATGTAGACAAGTTTGAATCTTGGCTCGTCGAACAAGCAAGGGGAGAGATCGAGGACCATTGCAACTGGCTGCCGATATTCACGGTGCTGTCAGGTAAAGCCAGATTCGACTGAAGAACTCCGACGACCAGGCTGGTTCCGGATGCTTGCCACTGCATTATAGAGGATGAAGCAATATGAAGGACCAGCACCGAAGTGAGATATATGACAATGGTCAATACCTCCCAGGGCGAGGAAGCTAGTTTGCGTTGTTTCCAGAGGACGAGGGCTGCTGTACCGATGCCGGTCCACGCGCCAGACATATCATATACAGTGGTCAATTTTTGCCGCTCACCAACCATTTTGCGAGAGGCAAGGTATTGTAAAAGAAAGACCAAGAGTGCACAGTAGAGCTTATTCAGGAATGAATTCAAAAACTGTTGCCAATAGGGCAGGATTGGCGTACCGTGTAAGTTGTTTGCAGTAGGGCGCTCAGACTGGCCGTGAATGTAGTGGTTTCAAGTGGAATAGTGATGTGGTGCTCTGGGTGGTGGAATAGCAGTAGGAGAAGGGCGGCGTGCAAGGATACAAATGCGATATGGAATGCATAGCACCATCGACAGCCACGTGTATGACGGAGCCGATCGATGTGTGTATCAAGGTGAAGATTGTCAGTGTGTACTGTCAGGACAGTCGGTGAATAGACCAGGCGAGGTTCATGATTTTCGCATGATACATACCGTGTCCACCGAATGCTTCAAGAGTTGTATGGCTTGTAGAATCGTAGAGTGGGAGAGCTGTGCAAATATCCGAGTCGCTGCGGCTAGCCTTCTTGTCTACATGTACATATAGGGTGTGTGTCCACAATATTGTTTTGACCATGGATGAGGTGCGCAGAACATCCACAGATGGGTGACGGATGCCACACATGTAACCACGGAGGGCTACTGAGTGTGAACAGAACCACATGAGTTTCAGGGATCCGGCAGCACATATGACCTTCTGGTTACTCTGGCCCCAAAGCATGCAGATCACGACAAAGAACAGGGCGGCTGATGCAGAGAGGGAAGATATAACCTTGTCCGAGTCAGAATAACCTTGCATAAAGGCTCTGTTGACTCACCGGCAGAACATTGATCTGTAAACGGGGCATCAGTGTCATCGTCTCAGAATCTGGTTACAAATTTTAGCATACATTTAATCTCCATTTTAACACGTATTCCGTTGCCTGAGCATCTTCCATTTGTCTGTCGAAGCCTCCTCCAGCTTCGCCTAACTGTCCAGCTGTGTGAGTTCAATGAGACAGCATTCAACTGCATATTTTCAAGAATGATGGCACCTATCCACACGAATTGGGCAGCAATCTGAGAGACGACACTCTCCACCTTGTCTCTAGTCAACAAGTATGGGGAACCGGTGTATTGCTCAATACTGGGTGCACCTTCGCATGATGATACATGAATCCCTAGAGAAGATATCATATAGCTATCAGAGTTGTTAATCAGGCTGTCATCAAACTTCGTGAATCACACATACGCTTCAAAAGTCGTCATATTTTGCCAGTATGGCTTCGACATGACAGGCAGGCAGTTTGGGGTTTCAAGTTGAAAGCTTTCACTCAGGCTGGCCATTGCGTTGTTGATCTGAACATATCGTTCAAACTTCAAATTATCATTATCGTATACCAGAAAAGTGATAACATACTGAGGAAGTGAAAATTGTGTCACCATCGGGCAAAAATATGGGCCAAGTGGCACTTGACGGTTGTTCGTCCCAAGTAAGAAGTGCACTCGAGGATCCCAGAGTAGCAGTGGTAGTATTTGTGTCAAGGGTGCAGGCAACGATGTATATTTTTGTTGTAAAATTTTGAGCTATGTTATCTACAAGATAATAATGTACCTTTGGTTGGCTAGTGTCAATTGTCATAGGCAACCCACCAGGTGAAGAAAATGTTCCGTTGATGTAGACATAGCTGGTACCGCTGACCGACTCGTCAGGTTCGATTTCGGCTGAGACGAAATATGCAATAAGCGGAGGGTGCGAAACCTGGAGACCCGAGGTTAGAACATTACGATATCAGGGGGAACAAAGCTAACATTGCCATTGTCGCATGATGGGATGGTAAACCAAACTTCGTTAGGCACTGTTGTCATAGATGAGTCTTTATCCACCATTTCAAAGAAAGTATCTAACACGGCAGATTAATGCCCAGGGGGAAAGTAAGAGGCCCCAAGCCCATCAAAGTTGGCATTGACACAGCAACAGCTCCACCATTGTCAACTGAAAGATTTGTCAGCAGGCCGCATTGCGTGTTCAAGCTGGTAGCCTTGACTGTTGCATTGACAAATGAAGAAGGTGGTAGGTCGTACAGAATATTGTTGACCAATCCCGGAGTTGTGTCACCATACATGATTTGCATGATTGGGGAGAAGGAAAGCGCCGCATTAAACCAATTTGACGTGGAAGTAAATTCGCTGGTTGGATTAGGCCAGGTTGACACCGCTTTGACCGTGTTGGTTATGGTTGTGTTGAATGGTTGGAACACCATTATTGTGGACGATGCCACATGCAGCACCGAGATACCAATAAAGTATACCGTCACCAGAGCAACTGGGTATATTGACGAAGCGACTCTGGTTTGCTGCCAGAGAGCATTCAGTGCAGCGCCCAGTCCATACCAAGCCCCAGATATATCGTGAATCTGCGTCAGCTTGGTCGAGCTAGAGCAAACATTCGACAACACTAAGCGTTGTGTGACGAAAACAAGCACGGTCGTGTAAACCTATTACCTCAAGTATCCAAATCAGAATAAACTCCTGAGTCCGGTGATACGCACAGTATAAAATGCCTGCAATCCGCCACTTAATCCGATAGTGAAGGCTTTACTGGGAGTTGAACTTGAAATGACGATACGATGCTCCGGGTGATAGCATGCAATGACCAAAAGGGCGGAGTGAATAGCGACGAGGATGATGTGGAGGAGGTAGCAAATAAAGTAATGGAGGCTGTGAACTTGCTGCCTACTAGTACTGTTATCTGAAATTGAGTTTCACAATTAGCTTTTGAGCTTCAAGCATGATAGCTTACCCTGCTTAATCAAGTCCTGTAGATGGCGCGTTGCATTCATCTGTGACAAGGGAATCTCATCTTGTGGAGTGGTTGAAGATACTCTGCGAAACACAGGCAGACGGCGCCTCGGGTTTGTTAGAGAATGTAAATAAGCTAACATGAGGGCGGTTAGAAGGCTTGGGCACCACCCCTCCCACTTCAGATCCCAGGATGGTTACCACACACAGCAAGGGTGACAGCTTATTCACCGGAGGTCATGGGACACAATATAGATGCTGAGCACTGATTGTGATCCATCATGGAGGCAAATCGGACGAGTACAGCCTGAGCGACTCGGGAGCTTCCGGTTAGACCAGTAAACTATTTTTGAAACAAACGCAAGCATCGTTTACCAGTAACAAACAGGCCAATCTGTCAAGTATTAGAATACCTTCAGCACTGAGTCCTCTCGTGTGGCTTCCGACTCGGGTGCTTCGCATACCAATTGTAAATGACCTTCGCTCGCTTGCATGTCCTCAAGGCGGATGTCAAATATTCCTGCACCTCTCAATTTGTCCGGACCGGGACCATTGATCACTAGGTGACGTGAATGAAGCACTTCAGAGGTGGCGTCAAACCAGAGGGACTCTAGGATGGTCATGCCAGAGACCAAAGGTAGGCGTCCCTCAGCGGGCGTTCTTCCAAGGACGGAGATCACAGCAGAGAGGGTAACAAGGGATGCTGCAGAGGCAAGGACATGGTATCAAATAAGAACGCGCGACGGATTGTCGAGAAAGAACGCGAACATGACATACGGGTGTTGTATTCATCTGTGTGTGATACATGTGGTGAGGATAAGAGTGAGAAACATAACTGATAAACGACGTTCAACCGACACTTAAACGACATTGAAAGACATTTCACGTCACTGGACTCTGGCCCACGATGCAATCGAACCTCCCATTACCCTCTCCAAGTTGACCCGCTAGACATCAGAGGACGAAGTTGAGAGATGAATGAGTTGACTACTGATGATTTGTCCAAAGTGGAACAAACATAAACTTACCGACCCATATGAACCTCGGTGCAGTCTGACTGATGGCATCTTCCAATTGAGCAGGGGCGAGCATGACAGAGGGATTTACGCTGGATTGTGTACCGGTGGCATCTTCTAGCGCTGTCAAGTTCCATCCAAGCAAGGTCATGATGTAGCTGTTGCATACATCTGTGGTCAGTCTCTGCGTCAAAAGATCACCACCTGCGCAGCAGTGGGGGGAAAGAGACGGAAACGCATCCGCCTACTGACATGTCATGGTCAACAGAAAAATTTGCAAAAGAAATAAACATAAAAGACATGTAGGACTGCGAGAATGTCTGTGGACGCAGCCGGTAGTCAGAGCGACCAAGGTGTGCTTGCAGTGGGGTCAGTTTCATTCGGTGGTGAAGCAAGTTTTGTCTTCCAGAGTCAACATCGCTAGGACAGTATTTGTAGTGACTGAGCACGCCGCAATGTATGTCACAGTGGTCGAGTTTTGAGGACTTGTGCTTTTGATTTTGAGTTCAGCATGTACGTGTAGTGGCCGAAGGAGCAGCCACACCTGGCGACGATACAATGTCCAATTCAGGTTGAGATCCACAGGGTCACGGACAGACTCATCCACGCCAATAGCAATCGTGATCATGTAAAGTAAAGTCTGGGGACACTCCGTGTACTACGCAAACATCAGGGCGGAGAAACTGTTGGCGAGGAACGAATACCTACCTGACTTGTGATGATGTCAATGAGTGGCATGCGAGGTGGCATGTCATGACTCACGTATTGGGGGTGCCAACAGACTATTGTTGGCAGAGCTATCCAATGAACTTGATCTGGTACCGTTGCAGTCCGGGAGCGGAGGAATCGAACTGGTCAGAAAGAAGTATAAAGTCGAGCACGAGACTACGTTACGCGCTGAATGTCGTCATATTGACAATTGTTTCCGAAACTGTAACATTTTCCGGGACCTGAGGGATGTTTCATAGATGGTTGCTGGACCTGGCTGCTCATATTTACGGCACTGTCGGGTGAGGCCAAATTCAACTGAAGAACTCCAACGTGTGCTATTTTCAAATACTTGTCATTGCATCGTAGACAATGAGGTGATATGAAGGACTGACATCGAAGAGGTGAGATATGCGACAATGGCTAATACCTCCCAAGGCAAGAAAGGCGGTTTGTGTTGTTTCCAGAGGATGGAAGCTGCTGTATGAAGGCCGGTCCACGCGCCTGACACGTCATGTCCAACAGTCAGTTTTTGCCGTTCACCAGCTATCTTGTGAAATGCGAGACATTGCAGAACAAAGACGGAGAGTACAGAGTGGCTTAGTATTTAGGAATGAGTTAAAAAAACCAATGGTCCACAGAATAGGATCGACATACCGTGTAAGCTGCTTAGAGCAGAGCGTTCAGACCGGGTGTTAGTGTGGTGGTTTGAAATGGAATGCCAGTGATGACGAGGTGCTCTGGATGGTGAGTCAGGGCAAGAACGATATATAGTATAACTACAAGAGCGATGAAGTGCATAGTGCCATCGACGACCGCGGGAGGTGTGCCTGGACAGACTGATCCAGGCCATAGTGCGAATCTAGGTAAAGATTCTCAGCGTGTTCTGATCCGACAATCAATTGGGGGTATTTGGAAGAGTTATCTTTGAAAGTGTCGAGAGTTCCATGGGTTGCGTTCGTGACAGAGACGGTTTGAATACACCAAGTGCGTATCAGATCATCCAATTAGGGACGCTCAAAGTTGAGCAAGTTCGCACCGCACGACGCACCGCACCGCACCGCACCGCACCGCACCAAAGGCGACCCCCATGTAAACAGACTCAAATGTTACATAATATGGTATTAAGAGGTTCGCACCACGCATGTGTAACGGTCACGGACACTTAGTCAGCGGTGGCGGTGAAGCTTGAGGGCTAGGACTCACGCAATCGGACTCGGACTCTGGCGGTCGCGTTATCAGGGTTCATGGGTGGCTATGGTTTT
>JBBPMZ010000571.1:0-12351 GCA_038090575.1 Tylopilus cf. pernanus | reverse complement strand
CTCAAAATAGAACGAAAATCTAGCGATGCCGCATTGCTATCTATGACACAAAATGTCTCCGGACGCTTAGAGATCAAGACAAGGAAAAGTACGAGTACTCTTTGATCATTCTTTCGCTACTAATCTCTGACACACTTTACAGCCGATTTTCCGCCTGAACTATTTCGCCAACTGACGACGTGTCAAACAGCCGCGAATGAATTCCTTCGGCAATTCTGGACGTCGATATATCCGCCCCCTTCCGATGTTCCTACGCCGGCTTCCTCCGCCGCACAAAGATCCGCCAAGGCAGCCAAGATGGCAGGGTACCTCGGTAGGACGCACGAAAAGGTGGACGCACTCGTGAGAGCGGCGGTCCTGGAGGGGGTCGAGGGCAATAGGGTCGTCGTTGTGAGTGAATCTCGTTCTTGTCCCCTTCATCCACGGCACCTCCGGCGTTTGTTGCCGGGATGTTCGACTAATCGTTCATGACAATTTATGTAGGTGATGAAACCCTTGACAGATGCCGTTGATCATGCTCTGGCATTCCATCGCGCGAGGAGTGCGGCTGGGGGGCTCGAGAGACCGGGTACCAAGTTACTATGAATGCAGCTGCGTGAGATTGTGTTTTATCCCCCCCCCCTTTTTTTTTGGAAGCATTGTGGCGTCAATAGGAGATGTACTGTTTGACCCCGTGTCTACCTTTTAACATTAATGACATTACACGTATGTTTGTCTAATCTTTCTTATATACTTATCATGCATACAGTTTGGTTGGCACGTCAGTTGGTAATGACATAAGCCACCATCCACCATCCACCACCTTTTTACCTACTTCGAGCAATCACATGGCGACCTCTGTTACAGCTTGCAGCGTACGTATGCAAACAAAACCCTGCGCATGGTCCAATGTCCTTCACGCTGGTTCGGTCTGATCACGAAGTCGATGGCACCTCGGACTCCTGACAAAGAACGACCGGCGTCCGGAGCAATAGTATGAAACTTGAAAGAGAAGAACATCTCGGGAACCCCTTTGGGTTAGAAGGAGGCTCACTGTCACTTCCAAGGGTTTGGGGGGCAGTCCTGGATATGTGGACGAGGTTTATCTCGTTCGGTCATGAACATTCGGGTTGCATGCCTAGGTGATGAGTGATTTTCGCAACTCGAAGTCCTCGGTAAGTGTACCTTGCTCCCAGCATTTTCATTGCCATCGCCTACTCAGACTACCAACAGCTGCCGTAGGAAATCTTAGGTTATGCTACGTCACTCGTTGCAGGTATTCGATCACTTTCAATCGTGGTCGGAGTTATGCTCACTCTGAATCGAATGTAAGTCCGAGGACGACCTTTACTTTGCCGCTTCTGAGTCACCGCGACAGATGTTACAGGACACCCTGATGATTTTCATGACTGTCACCCTGTGCATGTCTCATAGCCGGTTGAAGCTTGCACAGGTCGATTCCTACTCATTGAAACCATAGCTGAGGGGCGACTTGAGAACTTGGCATTCAGGCTCAGCCTCAACTAATTCGAATGTCGTTTGCGCAGCAATTTTGGATACCACAGATGCAGCAATAAAGAGACGACAGAGCATCAGGGGTGGACTGCGAACGAAGAACTAGAAAATATAACTCTCAGCAGACTCGAGAGAATACGGACGCTGAAGAAACGAGTTGTAGTTGGGACGCGTCTCCCTCAACTACAAGATTACATAACTGCAAGCAAAATGAACTCTACAAAGTGGATGAGTACTGAGTACTGAGTGGCGGAGTGAATGTCGAAATGGAAATACATCTAACTGACTGTCGCGGCACTCTTGACCCTTCCGTGTGTGAAAGTGACGATGACTGCTGCAACTTTGGATTCACTTGTATATAGATCCGGTCACCAGTGGGTCTTCGAATTCTATCGCTTCCATCATTGACAGTCGACTTGAAGAGCTTTCCTCTTTGTGAGTGGAATATCTGACTCGATACCGTTTTCGACGAGTCATATGGGGTCGGGCTTAGGTGCAGTGAGGCACGTAAGCGAGAGGTACTGGTGCTTCCTGTGCAAAGTTTTTTTTTTTTGGACAAGCGATTTATTATGTAGCAACCGTCGAGCTAGTCTAGTTCTACACTACGCTAAGGCAAGTGTGAGACACCTGGTCCCTCGCAGCTCACGCTGCACGCGTACCTATACCTGGTGGCGGCTCGGGCTCGGTTGCGGACCGAAGCGCGCTCCGCTCTTGCCCAACCTCACAGACCCCACAGCTCAAGGAGTGACGTCCAAGAGGTGAATCCCAGTTCGACGGGTATAGAGTCTGAGTCAGCTTAATAGACGCTCAACTGATAATTCCAATGTCCCCAGGCGCTATACGACTTGCTTAATCCCTCCCCACACGTTCTCCACCACGTCCGGGTCGAACGCTCACATCGAGTCATCCCACGCCCATTGACACTTTTGTGCGCCTGGTTAGTATCAGCGTAGTCACTCCATAGCATGAAGAACCTCTTTTCTAGAAAGGTGAGTAATCGCGACGCATCGGAACGTAGGACTCACTTTACAGTAGAAAAATTATCATGAAGTGCCTGTCCCGCGGGGATCTGGCTCTCGGCGTGACGATCAGACAATGAACACATCCAGCAGTCGGGAAGAAACCACTGATCAAGTGCTCGAAGCCACAATTCAAATTATCCAAACAGTCACCCAGTTCGTACCACTCGACATCGCCAAGGACGTTTTGAAGGGAATTACGAGTATCCTCATACTCCTACAGGCGGGTGCTGATCTTCCTGCTGATTTTTTATCTGATTGGTATTTGTGACAGAAAAATATCCAGAACAAGGCTACTCTGACAGACCTCGCACAGCGTTGCGATGCTATTTGCTCGATATTGGCCCTAGCGACCAAGGATGTTTCGACAGACGACATCGGTGATGCTCTTGATAGGGCACTGAGAGTCCTAAAGTCGTATGTCCTTCGCTTTGTAGCAATGTCCCCCTTTGGCTCACATATTTGAATGTGGGAAGTTCCATTGACAAACTAAATTCTAATGTTATGAAGGCATTGCAGCGTGGTTCCATGCGTAGGCTCGTTGGTGCGACCCTGGATGACAAGCAGATCAGTGGATGGTGTAGTAACCTCAACGACACATTCACGTTGTTTAGCGTACGTTGCTCGCAATGAATACACATCTGTTGGAGACTCACCGGATAGTTCTCAATAGGCAAGCGTGAACATCGTGTGTGGTATTCGTGCTGAGCAGACTTACAGCTTGTTGAAGCATCGGGATTTACCGAGGTCAGTGAATCGTGTCGTCGCATCGAACGACCGATCATCATTGATAACATGTTCGACAGCTCGAAACCTGAGCTTCCACCAGCGCCTCCTGCGATGTTCTTCGGTCGTGAGGATCTCTTTGTAGAAGTCAAGAGTGCCTTGCTACACGACGAGGACGTCGCGCTGATCGGCCCAGGTGGGATCGGGAAGAGCACGATCGCCAAAGCACTCATCAACGATAAACACATCAGGGAACGTTATTCTAGACGTTTTTTTGTCAGATACGATGGGATGAATCCTGTCACCATAACTTTTGGTTCCTTTATCGACCGCATCGCCGCCGCACTCGGTCTTCCGACACGTGGGGTCTCAAGCGAACAACAAGTAATATCAAATCTGGCATTGTCCCCCGTGTTGGTTGTACTTGACAATGCAGAAACATTTGAGGATGCCGCAGATCCGGAGACAGCGGAACAAATATCCTCTATTGTATCTGAGATTGCGAACACCGAAGGAGTCACAGTCATGTTAACCTCTCGAACAAGCCGCAACGCCCGTGGCGCGGACTGGACACAAGTCGAGGTTCCCCCTCTCGAAAAGGTTCCCGCGAGACAGTACTTCAGGAAAATATACCGGGGAGATATAACTGACAATGACGTTGACACACTACTGGGCACACTTGACTTTCACCCATTGTCAATTCACATCCTTGCCTATACTGCGAAGGAGAATCGGTGGACGGGACAAGAACTCCTAGATAATTGGCAAGTACAGCACAGTAAACTCCTGCAGACAGGACGTACCAAGAAAGAGAACCTCAGGTTCACGATCCAATTGTCACTAAGTTCGCCATCGGTGAAGGACCTCGGAGACGATGCGTTGAATGTACTGCACATCATAGCATTCTTCCCCCAGGGTGTTAACCGGACCCACATCGTGCGCCTATTTCCGTCTATCCCTATGATCTCGTCGCTCCTGGATACCCTGTGCAAGGTTTCATTGGTCTATCGCTCCGGAGTATTTTTTACCGCCCTCGCTCCCATTCGGTTCTTCCTCCTTGACACAATTGCAAATGGAGAGCTCGCACTTATTGGAGACATTCGAGACATTTACTATTCTTCAGTGCAATCGTCATCCACACAAAAGGACTCACACGCGAACCTTATTATCTCCGATCACGTCAATATTGAGCACCTGATTGCATATGACATGACGCGCTCTCCGGACAACATCTGCTATGTGGCCCTCACGTGCAGCCAGTTTCTTTCGGGTCTTGGATCTCACAAACTTCGTCCCACGTCGTTGGGACCTCTCATCTCCTCGCTTCCCGAATTTTCGCATGATGAAAAGGACTCCAAGGCATGGTGCCTGCGTGCCCTCGCAGGGCTTTACTTCGAACTTTCGAACTTCTCACTCTCCGAGACGATCTATTCAGAGGCCCACACACTCTTTGTTGCAACCGAAAACCACAGCATGGCCTCGAAATGCATATCCAGCGTCGCCATGACATACATTAACCGCGGATGCCACGGCAAATCTCTAGAGCTACTGAAGAACTTCATGGGATCCCCTTCGTGGCAACATCTTCATGCGGAGGACATGGGAGAGATCCATTACACACTTGATCTATGCAGGATGCACACCTCGCACGACGACGCCGACAAGCTGTTTTCAGCCTCGATGGGCCATCGATCCCGTAGCGTGGATTCACGTGTAAGACACTGGCTAGTACGAATGTACCATGGCTATGACACGCCTGAAGAAGTCGAGCAGAATCTCGAACTAATCCGATCGGACTGTATGTTGTCATCTAATCTATGGGACCGCTGGGCGTTCCTCTTGGCCATGGCAAAAATAGCATTCTTTCGAGGGAGATTCGATGTCACAATGGAGTTCTTGACTCAGGCTTACGAGGCTGTCAATGGCGATTTTATGCTCACGCTGGTGGTACTTAGTCAGCAGGCAGCAATTGCCTCGGTGCAAGGAAACTATGAATTTGCTCGGTCTCGGTTGCAACATTCCCTCGATACTCTTAGCGTGGTCACCACCCCTTCCTCCGCAAGTTTCTTGGAGATGCGCTATGTCCACGGTCGAAACGAACTTTATGCGAAAAACTATTCTCAAGCGTCTCACCTCCTCAGGGCTGTCATTGTAGATTGTGACGTCGCAGGCAACATTCGAACAAAAACGAGCTCCATGAGAGTCCTCGGAGAAGTGCAGCTCCTACTAGGATGTAAATCTGACTCAGATCAGTCCTTCGCGCGAACTGTTGAACTGTGCAACGAAGCTGGCGTGCCACCCGAGTTGCTGGACATTGGTAGCCCAATGCTGAAGCTCAATGATGACGAGTTTCCTGGATGGAGATCATACTTGGATGGACGAGTGGGACGGTATTTTTCTTCCAGTTCGTTAACACGATCTCATATGCTATCAAACTTTTGAATGCAGCGGTTAGGATACTATCGTACCGTACTCTGTACAGTGCCACGCACATATATACGGGCGATGCACATTCTGCCTAACGGCTTCAGCCTTACTGTGTAGGGTGAATTGCGAAGGGTACCGATACAAGCCCGGTTCTAGGGATGCGTGGATGAGGAACTTGGAAGCGTTATGGGAGAGCATCCGTTTGATGTCGGGGTAAGTCTGCGCGTCTATAAGTAATATCCGGGCCAAGCTATATTGAGCATACTAAGTGGCGCGACGTTCCCCAGCATCACCTTGGCTATCTCGTTCGAGAGCGTCTGGGCAGTCACTCTAAAAGCGTGGGACATGGTTGTGAGGTTCGGTTTAAAATAACGGCGGATAGTTTATCGATGCTCATATAACAAGATAGAGATTGTGACGGACATAGTAATAGTGCAGTTTCCTTAGTGGGCAGTACAGTAAGTGTAATAAATGCGCCGATGGAGACTATGAACTTCAAAATCTTCAAGCCGGCATATAAAATGGAAGATATGGTGTCAGTTCGTGGACCAGAAAAATGTGCGACGAATACCGGGATCCATGTCTGTACCCTAGGCTTTTTCAACACATTTGTCTGTCCACAAACGCACCTTAGAACCGACTCAGAATCGCCGAGTTGAGGCAATACGACGTCATACTAGTGCTCATAGCGTGTACATCGGCACGTCAGCGTTGTATGACCCCGCCAGAGAAAGTCGCCAACTCATCGATAAGCTCGGGCTGGCCGCCTACGGTACGGTGCGATGTACCTACGGTCAAGTAAGCGGTGGCTGTACCTACTACTAATCGAGATTGTTGACTCTCTCCAACAGAGAATACCACGCAGATTCCGTATGGTGATTGTCTTGCCCACACTCATTGCCACGCGACGGAGTGACTCCTCGAAATGACTGGTGAGACGGCCGCTGTCACATCCGTAGATCCGCACGGACCGCCACGTTCCGGTTGCCAACAGTAGTGCGTTTGGCGAAAATTTGGTCGCTCGGACTGTCTGGCCACATTCCAGTCTGCGCACTTTGTCGCCATTTGGCAGCGACCAGATGCATGCTGTCCCATCACTTGACCCCGTCACGACTCTTGTCCCATCCGGCGATACATCCACTGCATACACTTCCCCTTCGTGCCCATTCAACTCCGTCTTGATTCTTCCGCTCTCCCCATCGAACACCCGAGCACGGTACCCTGCTCCACTTACGATCCACTTCCCATCTCCCGACATTGCAATGCTGAAGATCTGATTCCCCGCATCCATTGGCTTCATCTCTTCTTTCCCATCGTCTCTCCACCAACATCGAGCTCTTCCTTTTTGTGCACCGGCCAGCCTCACGCGTGTCCCGTCGGTCGTAAACACGACTGAGCTCCTCCGATCTCGGCTATTAGCTTTGACCATCTTTCCCATAGCAGCCTTAGGTGAATAAATTTTCTCCAGCATCGCATCTTTGGCCCTCTCTCGTTCTGGCCACCCCTGCCTTTTTTTTTTGTTTACCCTTGTCAGTTGTGGTGCCATCCTCAGCCAACTCTTATGTCTTGTCAGTATTGTCCATTCAACAATCCTTTCCTTTCACTCACCTTCAATGATGTCCAGTTTCTGTTCCAGTATGCGACGCAACCTAAAAAACATTGAAGATTAAAGTATGACAGCAAGAACGACTGCTACATCAACCATTTGCCTCGTGACACACGTGTCTCCTTCACCCTCCAATCTCAGCGCTTGTTCTCATTGGTCCACTGTTCTATTAATATCCCGTTGCGATGCTTGGTGCAGGGCTCATCTCAGAAGTCGTTGGAACACAACGTGGGGTCCAAAGTCGGTATGGCTTATGTACTACCAACATTATACTGTCTACGCTGAACATGATCTGAGTGTCGCTCGGTCTATAGAGACTCGTCAGACCAACGTTACTTCCCTCAATGCTGCCGCTATCCCATGATGGACCCGCAGCCCATTCTCCTGCTTCAATTCAACATAGTTGTACAGTCTGAGTTTTCCTAACAAGCTAAACAAAATTACTGATATTTTTCAAATAGAGTCCGTGACCTGAAAAAAGTTTACGTCTGGAAGCTGCAGATAACCTCATCATCTAATTCTCATGATTTGGCCAGAAAGAATGGTTCGCTGACAGCAAGACGGAGGCCGTCAACGAAAAACACTTGTGAAAAAAGCAAGATAGGTACGGTATCGGCATTTGTATAGGATGAGCAGACTCACTTTGCAGCTGGAAGGAGCCCATCTTAGGAAGATAAAATCCAGGGATATTTTTGGTGATATCAAGGTGAATGACCGTTCCTGCCAATGAAAACCTCACGGCAGTTATCAATGGGTATTCTACAGACATGCTTAATGACTCGAACATTTCTGAGTGATCCAAGTGAGAGACATACGTGTTAAAATATGGCCATAATCATCGATTTCAACGAGATAGATATCAACCAGTGCGGTATGTAGGGCGGGCATTGCCATCCAGACATATTTAGTAGCGTCCCTGTAAAGCGGGAGGTCTGAGTCTCTAGGTGGGTCGCATAAGTAGGATGTCTCAGCGTACCATGCGACATCAATCATTGGTCCCAGTACCTTCAAATAACTGATTGAAGTAAATTGAATGTGTTTCGTGGGTAGACCCTAACAAGTCGAGGTAAGACGGTGGTCACGAATGCAAGCAACGAAATAAAACACCCTTGGGATGATCATAGCAAAAAGTAGAGCAGTTGAACTTGGTGATTTCAAGTTTCAGCCTTGCAAGTACTGGTGGTGACTCGGAAAAGCATAGTAGTATATCCATAGTATTTATGGCTTGTAAGCTGCCGACCGGCAAGGTTGAAACTTGAAAGTGTCAGTGCCAGTGGGCCTGAGGCGATTCACTTCTAACTGCTATCCTTCCTGTCATGAGCAGTTAGAATTTCAGATATCTGTAGCCTGAGACATGTGCGCATCTGAACTCAGTTGCTCTCGGGTAACTCTTAAGTTTAGTACTAGACATTTGTTAGAGTTCACTAGTGCCCACTGTCAGTCACCAGTATGCTACATGTCACAGGCTCGTCATGACAGTGTCAGGCGATTAGTCGCTTCTGACTCTGAGTCTGAAACCCAAGCCTGAATGAGTTCAATAATGATTCCCATGTGCTTCATGTTGCCTCATGCGTGCGCACGAGATGATACAGATCCTCACCGCTAGCCTAGTAGCACCTGCGTCGACTTGACACGATGTTGGCCACTGACATTGTATTTATGGCAGCATTAAATTAACCAACTCAGTTGCTCTCGTATCGGGCCTTTGCAAAGTTCACTAGTGCCTGACATGCCCACCTAGTTACTTACATGCGGCTCATTACGAGTCTCACGACAGTGCCAAGTGATTGGTTGTTGCTAACTCGGAGTCTGATAACAAGTCTGAAACCCGATGGGTTCTCTGGTCTCAATCACTGACAATAAATTCGTCGCTATAATACTCTGAATAAAATCAGAATAATATGCATCGCCAGTTTTGCCAATAGTAATTAGAAGGGAGTGAAGCAAGGTAGTGAGATAGATGTCAGACAAATCGTAGACTCAGATCGAAGTTGGTATTCGGCAGGAGGGACTCGGAGACTTCTGGGGATTGACATCTAAGCACTGTAAGCCGAAACTGGCACACTGCCAAGTGAGAACATCCCTGATGCCAGTGTGCTTGTTGAATGATAATGCCAGTAGGCGGAACTAGGAAAGAGGCGCACCCTCCTTATTCACAAGAGACACGTTGAATGTTGGGAACTTTGTGGTGTCGATGTCAGCAGTCCTATAATGTGATAGTAAGAAATTTCAAGTTACAAGAACTTGAATGCGTGGACATACTACCAAGTGACAGGCTTCGGAATATCCGCGACCCAAGCGTCATTCATGTTGGGTCGACTAATAAAAGCCCACCCAGGGAGGGGCCATGGGCTGTCCCGGGTCTGTGTGCCAGTGGGCATAGCAGAGGAAAGCGAGTTAGTAATCCCCAGTGTAAGGAAGGAAATGAGAATCATGGGTAAACTAAGAAATTCAATATTTACAGAAGCTGCGATGCAGGTATGGTACCAGTATATAGTTATAGCCTACCGGAGTGTAAAGGGTATGTTATTTCTGTGCCACGAGACGTGTCCGAGTTGTGTCTAAGATGCGGCAGCGCTTGCCAGCTGACAAGTTGAAGGATTGTGTAGCGACTTCCTGTCAGAATTTAGAATTTTTTCCCTCTAAACTTGAATAATTTGAGTTCGAAACAAGATCGGAGTCGGCTGTGTATATGTAGCTCGGAATCAGACGCAACTTTTTGTCCTGGCTAAATCCTGCCATGTCCGAGGTGACCAGCATCATGTCAAGTATACTAGTAGTAACCGCAGGTGCCAGCGATGAGGGTCTGCGTCATCCCTCCGCACATGATGAGGTGAGATGGGATGCATCAGTGGAACGCAGTATGCATTGGAAATGGCAACTTGAAGCACAAGGGCGTGATGATGATGCCATGGAGCATCATGAGCCTCAGTCTGCCAGTGAGTGAAGGCATTTTGTGATTCGGCTGAAAGCAATTCTCAGTCACCTGATCCCCTCAAAAAAAGTTCACATAGAAAGAAACGAGAGATATAATTTAAGTGCGCAAGGTCAGCATTGAGTGGATCACGGTCAGAGTGAATCGACTCTACTACAAAGCATGAATGTCTACTTTGAAGGTCAACTTATAACTATCTGCTCTCAGGCCTCCGCCAGACCTATCAATATAACTACTCAGCCTCACTGGTTTATCACCCTGGCCCCTTTTGGATGCCTATTCCCGACTGCAGGATCAACTAAATAGTCTACATTCTGGTGGATATAAATGAGAATCATTCGAATATCGTCCGGTGCCCTGTCGTATCAGCTCGGATTACTGCAGGAATAATCATATCCATCAGCTCCACACGATCCATCAAAGAATCTGCACCAACCACTTCTAGTTCACCTCCCTCACTTGCACGAACCGATCCAACACCCGCATCAATCGCCGCCGCCTTTCCCGCGTATTAAAAATCATGGCATGATCCAACCCAGGATAACACAACACCTCCAACCCTCCCCGCCGCCAATCCAGCACCCCCACCTTCTCCCCTGTCAAATACCACCTCACCGCCTCGGCGTTCACCACCTGATCCCGCGCACTCAACGCCACCGCCACCTCCCGCCCTTCCAGGTCCTCTTTCCACAACACGTTCTCCGCCCAGAAAAAGTGTCGCGACAGGGTCCGCGCCACGTCTGGGTCTTGGCTCGCAAAGTACCACAGCAACCATTCGTTGGCCGTTCGAGGCGCGCGGTACACAAAGTTGTACGCCACGTCGGGGAGGTGGAGCAGGAATGGGATCGGGTCGACGAGGAGTGATGCTGAGATGCGTGATGAAAAGGACGGGTCGCGCAAGAGTTGGGCGGTGATGGCGGTGCCGTACGAGTGTCCAACGACGACGATCGGTCCTAGGGAGTGGGTGGATAAAATGGCAGATAGCGCGGTAATGGTGGCGGGGCGGGAGAGGGGTGCAGAGGTAATCCGTGAGCTGACGGAAAGGAACTCAGGGACGAGAATCCCGATGTTCGGATGGTGTGACACGAGGTCTGCTAAAAAGGATCCATAGGGGTATAATCCAATCTGTCTTATCTGTGAGAAAGAATACGCGGCGAAAAGTGAGACACATACGCCAATACCATGAAGAAAGAGCACCGGGTTCTCCTGGAACGAGCGGTGAGACCGATACCAATACGACATACCTTGAACGTTGGATGCGCGCGAAAAGAGGACGAGCGGACGGAGTGGGAACGACCCGAGCACGCCTTTGTCAGTGTAATGACGAAACCCTAACCAGTAGAGTCGAATGCCCGTCATGATATCCATAACGCCGACGACCTGCAACAACTATTAATCTTAAATACCCACTCCAAATATGAACATGGCGCACCAGATACCAGACTAACGGCCGATGAGACATGGACACCGGATCAAGGGTCACACGCATACATGGCGTAGCCTTGTTGTATCCTTCCACGAGCGGCTCCCCCAGCACATTTTCGACCATATGTAGATACTCCACCAACTCGTCTTCCCATTCTTGCCAACGCGCATTCAATGAGGTTGAAAAGAGTGCCCACAAGAGCCACTCGAGGACGTTTTTCTTCTGAAAGGATTGAGATGTGAAGAACCATCCGGAGGGATAGTTCGACAAGGGCGGGCCTAGGTACTCAGAACATCGCTGGAACAGTGCTTGGCGTTCTTCACGAGTCAGTCTGGGGTGCTCTGCAGCCTGTAGGAAGAAATCAACGACAGGTTAGAAAGCAAGTGGGGAGATGTGACGAGAAGGGCACTGCGCGCCTTTTGAAGATGGTATCGTCTCGGGAGGTAAACGCACGTGAAGAAACCTGACTCTAGAGATGCATAGATGAGGAAAGCATTATCGAGGGGTGTCCACTTGAATTCAGGGTAAGTCGGCACGTATATGAACAATCTCCAGGTCACATATAAGATGCTGAATGGTGTGACGAGCTGAAGGGCTGTAATGGCAGTCCTGATGAATATATATTCTGGTCTGCTGTTCCCTAGCATCATCTTGAAGAAAGGGGTGCACCACGGATTACTTGGTCGAAGTGTCTACGCAGTCACATTAGAAGTGTGGA
>JBBPMZ010000570.1:0-12373 GCA_038090575.1 Tylopilus cf. pernanus | reverse complement strand
TACCCGTTGAGTTCCATCATCACGTCCGAGTTTGCTCCCACCCGAACTCGCGGTCGAATGATGACTGCCGTCTTCGCGTTTCAAGGATGGGGCCAACTCGGTATGTTCGATTCATCGAGTACTCCTCTCACTCTAACAACGCGCTAGCTGCTTCTCTCGTCGCGCTGGTTATTGTGACCATTTACAAGGACGCCATACAGCATTCGACGAGCCAAGTGGATCACGCTTGGCGATTCCTCATTGGATTAGGATGCGTCCCCGCCGCCATTGCTGTCTATTTCCGTCTGACAGTCCCCGAGACACCTCGATTCACCATGGATATCGACCGTCGCGTTGGTCAAGCAGCCCATGATATCAAGGATGCCCTGGCGGCGAACCCATATACCCCGTACGCCGACAGTCATGACATTTGCGAGTCACGCGTGACTGCCCCTCGCGCATCGAAACGTGACTTTTCGGCGCATTTCTCTCAATGGGCGAACTTGAAGGTGCTCTTGGGTACAGCGTACTCGTGGTTCGCACTCGATGTGAGCGCAGAAAAAACTTGTCGGATGAAGGCTAATTCTGTCCTTAGATCGCCTTTTATACGCTCACCCTCGACAATGACTGGATTCTAGGTAGCGTTGGGTTCGGGGTAGTGCCTGGCAATGTTTACAAGAGTTTACACAACATCTGCATCGGAAACATCATTGCAACCGCCGCCGGTTATATTCCTGGGTTTGTGGCATCCTTTCTCACCATCGATGTCTGGGGACGCAAGCCGATCCAGCTCATGGGATTCACTGTCCTCACTGTCCTGTTCATAATCATGGGTATCGTCACTAGCTGGTGTACCAGAGTAATTACTGACGCCTTTTTTCAGGCTTTGCGTTCGATCACCTGTCGGGCACTGGGTTGATTGTCCTGTATTGCCTCGCCAACTTCTTCCAAAACTTCGGACCAAACACTACGACGTTCATCATCCCGGGCGAGGTTTTTCCGACCCGCTACCGAGCCACCTTGCACGGTATCTCCGCAGCCTCCGGGAAACTCGGGGCGGTGATTGCACAACTCTTGTACGCCGGCGTCGACGCAACACAGAACCAGCAACGACTCTACGTTGTGTGCGTCTCGTCAGTTTCGTCCTCTGCTGTGTTGCTGATTTCCATGACTTAGTTGGCGAGTGCTTTCGTTCGTCATGTTCACGGGCGTGCTTTCGACACTGTTGATCCCGGAGACGAATCAGCGGACATTGGAGGATCTGTCTAATGAAGCCCAGGAGAGGTATGTTATGGACACGTTTAGAGGGATTGAAGGACCGACGCCATGGAAGGTTGAATGTTGAGCGATTGTCTTGATGGACGATTGATAGTGGGTCTACTTTGCATTGTAGACGTGCTGAGTTGATTACCTGTGCCGCCAGAGCCTCGGGTTATAACGTTAGGATCTGCAGTACATAGCAACGACCGAATTACATACAAGACCATGGACTATTCAGGCCGGAAATCGAGCAGGAGTCACCTAAGTATTCTTGGCCACAGCGAGTCAGCCACCTGGACAGACGTGATCTTTTGAGCCACGTCCTAACTTTTTGTGTGAGCTGAGAACATCTTCGACGAGGGCTCTGGACTTCGAAGCTTTAATTAACGTAATCTCGCTTTACCAAATAGGTAGGTTGAAGCCTGGGCCTCAAGTTTTGAATGATTCCCGGCGTTGGGTCCTGTGAGTTCGAGGCTCGATGGGCGGCGAATCCGGACTGGAAGCACGAGGACTTTACGTTTTCTCCATTGCTAGAAGTTCTATGGAGCCTGTCTTCTGATCCCAAGCCCACTTACGATATCGGATGCATATGGGTGGCGAGGGTCTGGGCCACGCCCTTGGCCGTTACTACCAGTACGTAGTACGTTGCGCAGTTCGAAGTTCGTTGGAATGGAACCCTCTTACCTACTTATTGTCCGAAGGGCCGCCTTAACGGGTAGTCTTGTTGGTAGCACTTTGATCTTTCACGGCCGTCATGCTATCACTCAGGATACTGTTATGTAAAAGCAAGGCAAGCTTGGAAATGTATCCGACTCTTCTAAGAGGGGCACTTCAGATCAGGAAGTATCGGGTCCTATTCAAGCCTAAAATTTAACCGTCAGCCTGAGTGACGATTTCAGATGCCGGCAGACTACAAGGAAGATTCCATTTGGGCCAGTGTATCCGTTCCCATCGCACAACAACGTTGGACAGCCCCCTTGGCAAATGCCACAGCCAAGTCACTGTCGGTGACCAGAGGCAAGTAGATTTGAGGCAAGTATGTGAGCATTTGAGATGTCACTATGTTGCGAGCGCTGGCATTGAACAGCCTGAGCTTGCGCCGCTGAAATCTGTCATGCTGTACAAGCGATGGGGGTGGCTGTGTTTGTTTGGTGTAAGCGGTGTTTGGGGAACGCATCAGGACAGGAACAACTTCCCAACACGACTGCTCCACTTCGAATTCATCACGCTAGAAGTGAGTCACTCGAACGTGCGGGTCGTATGCTGCCTACTGCGACAGCCCGCTTAACTATTATGGACCGGTGTGAATCAAATATATTTCCCTCCGCGTCAACATGACAGGATCATTTTCATTTGCTGTCCTGTTCCCCCTTCTCTCCCCTCCACAGGTGGCCCCACCAAATGAGTAGCTACACGGAACAACGCTCCGAGGAACGTGTGGGCTTTCGTGTGCAGAAGAACGAAGGTTTCGACGAAGTTGTCCTTCTCAATGACCGTCGCCGCAGAGCTCTAGCAGAGATCGACAAGGCCTCTTTCTCGTGCGTGTTTATTGTCTCGGATTACTCGCGCATCTTTGTCCAACATCCACTGTCGTAGTGGCTTCCACGTCAAGATATGTCTAGTGGCAGGCGTCGGGTTCTTCACGGACGCGTAAGCCCCTCATTTTCTCTCTATTGCGTCTATTGATGAGTTTCTGTTTTGAGTTATGATGTATTTGCCATTGTCATCGCAGTCACCATGCTCGGTATCGTCTACGGTCACCGCCCCGACTCAAATACTCCAGGTCTCTGTGAGTTCACTTTTTTTTATGTTTTCCTCCTCTTCCTACTCAATTCATCCTCCTAGTCGCACTTTCAATGTGGGAGAGTGCAGGCCTCAAATTGGCCACTGCCGCCGGGAACTTGATCGGGCAACTCCTGTTTGGCTGGCTTGCCGATATCCTTGGTCGTAAGCGAATGTGTGAGTTCCAACACGTAGTGGTGCTATTGTGCGCGTCTAATCCCGCTGCCCCAGACGGTCTGGAGCTCGCCATCATGACCGTTGCTACGTTTGCGCAAGCCGTTTCGGGTGGGGGCCCCGGACTAAATATCATTGCTATACTGATCTTTTGGCGCGTCGTCGTGAGCATCTCGCACTTTTCTCTCTCGCAGTTGCATATAGCTGAGTATGAATTAGCTCGGAATCGGCGTCGGAGGCGACTACCCATTGAGCGCCGTCATCGCCTCCGAGTTTGCTTCTACCAGGACACGTGGTCGAATGATGACTATTGTCTTTGCATCTCAGGGATGGGGTCAACTCGGTATGTCCGGGAATTCTCAGGTCGTTTTTTCGTGCATTAATAACCTATCTCCCAAGCTGCTTCTCTCGTCGGGCTAGCCGTTGTCGCTGCATTCAAGGATGCTATACAGAATCCGGCGTCGGCAGGAGTGGATCGTGCCTGGCGGTTGCTGATCGGACTTGGGTGTATCCCTGGAATCCTCGCTCTTTATTCCCGTCTCACAGTTCCTGAGACACCTCGCTTCACAATGGACATTGATCGCATGATTGGTCGAGCAACTCGTGATATCAGGAACCTCAGCTCCAGTGGATATGGCGTTTACCCCGGAGATGATGACGATGAGAGTTACGAACCACGTGTGACTGTTCCTCGAGCCTCTTGGGTCGACTTTGTTACCCATTTCTCGAAGCGGGAAAACTTCAAGGTTCTGTTTGGCACAGCATATTCTTGGTTCGTGCTCGATGTGAGAAAGTCGCATGAATTTGTTTGTATCGAATACTAACTTGCATCCAGATTGCCTTTTACACGCTCAGTCTCGACAATGACACCATCCTAGCCTCAGCCGGGTTCGGTGGAATGTCTGGTGATGCCTACACAACTTTACTCAATATCTGCAAGGGGAATATCATTGCGACTATTACTGGATATACTCCCGGGTTTATCGCTTCCTTCTTCCTGATAGATCGTGTGGGGCGCAAGCCAATTCAGCTCATGGGGTTCTCGATACTTACTGTCCTATTCTGGATTATGGGTAAGTCTATAGACAGACGTGTTTGGGCGGGTGCTTGATGTGCTCTTCAGGTTTTAGCAGCATATCCGGCGTACCCTTGATGGCCCTCTACTGCCCTGCCAACTTTTTTCAGAATTTTGGACCCAATACTACCATCTTCATCGTTCCCGGCGTCTTTCCCACCCGCTACCGTTCCACCTCGCGTGGTATCTCTGCAGCATCCGGTAAATTTGGAGCGGTGGTCACACAAGTCTCCTACTCACGTTTGCGGCCCCTTTCCACGGTCTTTGGGATGGCACGTTCGTAATGGTCCATCATCGCCATGAACGAACCCTTAATTGGCATATGCCGAGGTGCACGACTCAATGTGACGGAGTTCAACAAACCTGTACCCCTGCCCACGCGGACAGCACCCTCATCCAACACCCCAATCGGTCTTGGATCCTTCGGGACCACACCGATACCCACTGCTGATCACCCGAGGCCAGCACAACAGGCATGGCATATTGAGTATCCCGTCGCAGGGTATCTCCCGGGGTTGCGTTCCAGGTATCGTCCTCCTACTCGCGTTCGTTTTCCTCACGTAAATGCACTTTTTTACTCCGGATTGCGACCGGGCTGAAGGGGTGTGGTGAATGGTGTTTTCGATGTCCGGCACGCACGCGCAGTGTCAGCCAGGTGGGTAGATGGTGTGTACGCGTTTAGATGCGGCTTGGGAAGATGCATCGATGGTCTGAGTGACAGCACACACTCAGATACCTTGCTGCGTGGTGCCTCCTTGCGCTGACAGATGGTGCGTCTGTCTCGTCGTTCTTTATCCCTGATTTACCCTGGCCTTCCTGTAGGCTTCACAACGATCGCCTTGGAAATAATTGTTTTTGGCAGGACAACGCTTTACATGGGCTCATCGACCTTCATCCTCAACGAAGCGTCCATTCGGCTGGTCGAACCTCTACATTCTTGTGCACCTCGTCGCGGTTGTGTCCTCTGTACCCGCATCTAGCTGTCTAGGTTTCATTCAGCTAATAAGATAGATACGTGTCGGGAATCGGCAGCCCCGGGAGAGATGTTTGGATCAGCAACATGTGCTGGTACGTGGTGCGTTGCTCATGAAACTCCGACAATGTGTCTCATACCGACGCCATGGGATTTACATATGGCGCATTTCAGAGCTATGCCAGGGTGTTATATGCCCATCTGAAGGGGAAACGCTGTGGTATGTGCTCACATTGTTATTCGTGTGCTTCTATTGATGAGCCACCTCTGCAGGTACACCCGGTTTGTTCTCCACCACCGACAAGGTAGACTCCCGAGTTCGCCGTATGAGCATGGTTACAATCGAGTGCCTTCGTTGGCCCGCTGGTTGCTGGCCTTATTGCCACCAGGACTAGTAATATCTGCGACGCTTTTCTCTTCCTCGTCAGCGTAATGTAGTCTTGATGGTTTGGATTACTGGTGTTGGGCATGGGCGGATCAATGCCAAGATATATGTATTTGGTCAAGTATGTCGAACGAGAATCACAGCGTGAACGATAATTAACATCATACATGTTGCAAATATCATTCTATTGACATTCTGTATCTGATTCTAAGCCAGGGAAGACGGAAGGTCTAGAAGCGAGCATCAGATTCATGATCGGCATCCTGCAGACCTAAATCAGCAATACAGTCATTTACAGAATGGTTTAGTTTCGTTCTCACCCTGAGGTCTTCACGGAGCGAGGATGTTTGTATCGTGCCTGGAGCTGCAAAGGCTGGAAAACGAGACTTGGCACTCTAGCCAAAGAGTCAATGATCTGGAACCTCATTTGCACGGCACTAAGCACATGAAAGCGAGAAGGGACCTTGTGTATAGTGGGTCAGTATGTGTCACGGGCTGAGCTATGATTCATCGGATGGAGAATGGGATGTTCTTGGGTGAACTAATCGATATCAATGATATACACATGTCCACGCGTCGTGGCTGGAAGACAAGTAGTATTCGCGGAAAAATACGGGAAGAACAATGAGATCAGAAAAGGGGTGTATGCATAGATGCACCAACAATGATCGAGTGGCGGTGATGTGGGGAGAAAATGGGAATCGGTGATTGAGTAATTGCACGGTACAGCGCTCTGCGTAGTAGGGAAAACCGAACGTGACTTGAAGAGATGGGAGATGATGACGATCAAGTGTCGATCTAACGTTGAGCGAAGATCCTGGAGGTGGGTCTGAGACCCGAAGGGGTGTTGCTCACCAAGTTTGGACGCCGTATTGTACTCTGCAGAGTAGATGTCAACGCCAGGGGGAGACAAACATCACGAGACACGTGTGTCAGAGGGAAAGAGTTGCTGCAGCGCTTGCTCCTAGTGTTATACTTTCTTCTGCTGCGTTTTCCGGATTGCATCGTGTGATGACGCTGAGATGAGAGTCGACGGAAAGGATACTCGAAGAGACAGTACTGACCATATGCAAGGGTCAACAGATGAGATAATACGGGTGGAAAGAGCAAGGGGAGAATAGAGTGGCCGAAGCGACATGGCCAAGGTGGAGCGAAGTGACAGAAATCTGTCCGAACGCGATTTTGACGGCGAAGGTATGATTAAAATCAATAATGGAAATGACTCATCTTCGAGTTGGTTGCATTTACAAAGGCGTTCTGGGACGGGAAGGAAATTCAACGTCGGGTAGAGATGGCAAGGGAGGAAGTGACGATCGAGGACGAGTATGTGCTGAGTCCAACCGCGGAGAATTCTCATCTGCCAGAGACGATGGTCTCGAGGAAGACGGTGACTGTGGTCCGTCTTCCTCGGCGTGCACACCATATAAGCGGGCAAGGAAGTCGCTATCAAACTCGAACCTGCCATTCCACGTTCCCTCGCGTCCCCCCTTCGTCAAGAGTCAAAGGTCTACAAATCTCTCATGGGTGGCCCTGGTGTTCCCTGGATCATGTGCTCGGGCAAACAGGGCGACCACAATGTTGGCATGATCATCAATCTTCTCGGGCCCTCGTTGGAGGATCTCTTCAAAGTCTGCAACCGACACTTTTCTCTCAAGACTGTTCTTCTGCTTGCTGATCAGCTAGTACGTCTGTATCCATCTCGGCGTCACATCAATATTAATCTCACTTGTATCCACGCTCATTTCTCGTCACCTAGTTGTCGCGCCTCGAATTTATTCATTCCCATTCATTTATACATCGCGACGTAAAACCTGCCAACTTTGTCATGGGTCTCCCTTCCTCTCCGACTGCATCTGCCGTAAATGTCGTCGACTTCGGTTTCGCACGTCGCTTCAGGGACTCTAGACAGGTGAACACCTCCCTTACAAACAGGAGGGAAAGCATGGTGTAGGCACCAGCCTTTTCGCGAGTCTAAATGCTCATCGCAGTGTTGGTGCGTACAACGTCGCTTTGATGAATTCATGTGGGCTCATGCTACTGCCACAGAATGTGCGCGTCGTGACGACCTCGAGTCCCTCGCATATATGCTCATTTGCTTCCTCCGCGGGACGCTGCCCTGGCGAAAGCTACGTGCACCAACTGTGTCACAAACAT
Organism: Tylopilus cf. pernanus; assembly: GCA_038090575.1. NCBI lineage: Eukaryota > Fungi > Basidiomycota > Agaricomycetes > Boletales > Boletaceae > Tylopilus > Tylopilus cf. pernanus. Next base: position 4,591 of record JBBPMZ010000570.1, on the reverse strand, counting down.
GGGATCTCATTTTACAGGCCAAGTTGGACGCTGTTGGACCTTTGTTGCCTCACTCCTCGCTGGATCTTGTTTATCAGGAACAATTAAAACAGGAAGAATGTCCACATCGCGACGATACCCCATTACAAGACGATCTGGAACATCAGGAAGCACATTCCATTGTCGAGAAATCTAGACCTCTCCCCTCCATCCCCGCCGTCCGCAAGACTCCACGGCATCTCCATACTCGCTCGCAACCCCGCACTCCTATGCGTTCACGTTCGCGAGCTCGCTCTCCGATTCCCCCTGATCCCCCCACCCCTTCTCCAATACATCCCCGTCATCACCGCAGAGAATCATCTGATTCTTACCATCCAGACGCTCATCGAGACCCCGACTCCTACTTGCCCCCACCCACCATTCCAATGACTGCCACCCTTCCAATCGAATTTACCCTGTTCCTCACGTATTCCTTGTCTCTTTCATTTACCGATCTCCCCGACTACGATGGTCTGCGTGATATGTTCCGTGGTTTAGGTCGTCGGTCAGGTGTTCGCTACCCTGACGAGTGCATACCCGATGATAGGACCGCGACCGAATTTGACTGGGTGCGCAAGGCGAGAAGGGGTGCGGACCACCACCGCACTCATCGAGTGCGTGTCTGCGAGGCATGTAACGCAGCCGCTCACGGTGTCACCGAGAAGCGATGGCGCTAGCTGCCGGAGAACGCAGGTGGGGAGCCATTCGTTCACGTTGTCAAACTTATTTTGCTGCCCGCTGGGCTGCTGGTGGTACCACGTGTACCATTTTCTTATGAGGGATCTGTTCGGTTACTCAGCATGTCATCGTTGTGGTTGCCCTCGTCGGAAGGGCGTCAGGGTAAGTTGATGGTCGGCCCTGTTGAAATGGTTACTGACCCTGTAGCAATTAGTTGTTGCAGTGCTCGCTCGAGCCAGTGGTCTCCTGACACTATACCCTGCGATTGTCTCCAGACGATCACCAATCGTATTCCCTGATCCATCCTTGCCTGTCTGACATGTTCTCTCTCCTTCCTTTCGACCCTCTTCCCCGCCCGCGGTCGCTGTCATATCTCTCGTACTCATCTATATCCTCGTTTGAAAATGCTTACAAGATATACATCCCAACGTTTGTTTAGCTGGTGTACGCTTTTAGGTTTGCTGTTTACTGCCGTTGGGTGGCATAGGGTAATCGGTTGTTGTAATGGTTTCCAATATTTCTGATCAAGATTCGTCATCCTGTGTCTTGGATTTAATTTCTCTTTTCTCGGGCGACATTTGCCTGACTGATTATAGTACTTGTTGTATTTTGCGTTATGAGTATAGAACTATCCAATGTTCGAACTCAAACTTGTCTTGGCGTGCTTTGCCAATGACTTCTCAGATTGATCCAATGATCATCCAAGATGATTGTTGCCTTGAAGCTTGAAGCTGTACTCTAATTAGTCCTCGTTTATCTGCCTTGCAGCCCAATGTATTCAGTGCTGTAGTGGATGGAAACTGTGGAGTGGCCTTCTAGCACAGAACCTGAAAGGCTGAACCTGATCAAAATGGTGAAGCAAATGGTACCAACAAAGATAGATGTTATGATGACATTGATGAGCAGCACCTTTATCACATAGCTCAAGATAATAGCCTACTGTAAGCATTATATTCTCAGAAACCATCAAATGGGCCCAGAGGATGCAGACTTACCCTATCTATATTATGTATGGCAATGACACCTACATCAATCAAAGTCACAGTCATATCACAGCCTATCTCACTGATACCACCTCAAGTCACATTGGGTGCTGTTTGCAATCTCATATGTAATGTGCTCTGGTGCACAACTATGTGTGTACATTGGTGCAGAAGGGTGCTCACCTGTTTGACAAGACAGATTCTAGGCCAAACCCTAGTGTGCAGTGTAAATGTACATCACAGTGATGTGCATAATGGGATTTTGGAGCTGGAGAGATGTGAAATGTTTGAGGTGAGTCAGGTGACATAGGTATGTACAATTACCGTGGGTGGGCATGGCTGAGAATCTGTTTCTCTCTTTCTGAGCACTCTTGTCATTCTAAACTACCATCATTACCATACTATTGCTAGAGGGTGTCTCTACCCTGCCTATTCAAGTTAGCCCATTGTTTTCTTATGTCATGGTACCCACTGGGACTGTATGGTGTAATTTGTGTTCAATACAAGTACAGGTACTGCTATATGGTCTTGGTCAAATCACTCTGTGCCACGGCTCTCCAAAACCTCACCATGTAAATCAATGCAATGCATGTAGTAATTGTCTGACCTCTAGTGGTGATCTGCACAAGAGGTGATGTGTTGCAGTGCATTGTTTCAAATTTGGCCAACCCAGAAACATAAGAGATCTGCACTGAAAAAATGTGTCAGTGGTTAAAATAGTAACTTTACATCTATTCAAAGTGGACAATGTAAATACTGTTGAAGTACAGGATTGACTCGGATAACCCTTTTGAATACTGACATGCATACTATGCACAAGATTGCAGTCATTCAAATGTTGGTATGACTTAGATATGGTCTACTATGATGTCATAGGATGAAAAACATTAATGTTTTCAAAAAAAAATGCTAGAGTATCTACTATGTGAAACATAAGGAACCAGAGTAGTACCTGAACAAAAGAGATGACATGAGAACATACTGGTTAAGACTTCCAACAAGTAACCCATGACTCTCCATACAATGAACCATCTATATCAACTTGAAATGCTCCATGCTGAGAGATTACTAGAGAGAGAGGAGAAAGATAAAAAGAGCCAAATCTCAGCCAAGGAGTAACCCAGCCATAACAAAGATCATGAGACAAAATCCAGCCTTCATGGTCAAGAAGCTGACCAAGAGAAAAAAATTGATGGACCTTCCACACTTTGATGGACTTGTCACTAGCTGCAGAGATAATGTGGTCACCAGAGGGTGAAAAGGCAACTGACAGGATTGAGGAGCTGCCATGTCCCTGGAAGGGACCTGCTATGGGCTGACCAGTGGCTGCATCCCAAATCCTGATGGTACTGTCATCAGAGCCAGAGACAATGTTCTTTCCATCAGGTGAATAGCCAACAGATCTGACCCTTTGTGTGTGCCCCTGGAATGGACTTCCTATAGATTGACCAGTGGCTGCATCCCAGATCCTGATGGTGCTGTCATTAGAGCCAGAGACAATGTTCTTTCCATCAGGTGAATAGCCAACAGATCTGACCCAAGAAGTATATCCCTGGAATGGACTTCCTATAGATTGACCAGTGGCTGCATCCCAGATCCTGATGGTACTGTCATCAGAGCCAGAGACAATGTTCTTTCCATCAGGTGAATAGCCAACAGATCTGACCCTTTGTGTGTGCCCCTGAAATGGACTTCCTATACATTGACTGGTGGCTGCATCCCAGATCCTGATGGTGCTGTCATCAGAGCCAGAGACAATGTTCTTTCCATCAGGTGAATAGCCAACAGATCTGACCCAAGAGGTGTGCCCCTGGAATGGACTTCCTATAGATTGACCAGTGGCTGCATCCCAGATCCTGATGGTGCTGTCATCAGAGCCAGAGACAATGTTCTTTCCATCAGGTGAATAGCCAACAGATCTGACCCTTTGTGTGTGCCCCTGAAATGGACTTCCTATACATTGACCAGTAGCTGCATCCCAGATCCTGATAGTGCTGTCATTAGAGCCAGAGACAATGTTCTTTCCATCAGGTGAATAGCCAACAGATGTGACCCTTTCTGTGTGCCCCTGGAATGGACTTCCTATAGAGTGACCAGTGGCTGCATCCCAGATTCTGATGGTGCTGTCATCAGAGCCAGAGACAATGTTCTTTCCATCAGGTGAATAGCCAACAGATCTGACCCAAGAAGTGTGCCCCTGGAATGGACTTCCTATACATTGACCAGTGGCTGCATCCCAGATCTTGATGGTGCTGTCATGAGAGCCAGAGATAATGTTCTTTCCATCAGGTGAATAGCCAACAGATGTGACCCAATCTGTGTGCCCCTGGAATGGACTTCCTATACTAGATTGACCAGTGGCTGCTTCCCAGATCCTGATGGTGCTGTCTGAAGAGCCAGAGACAATGTTCTTTCCATCAGGTGAATAGCCAACAGATGTGACCCAGTCTGTGTGCCCCTGGAATGAACTTCCTATAGATTGACCAGTGGCTGCATCCCAGATCCTGATGGTGCTGTCATCAGAGCCAGAGACAATGTTCTTTCCATCAGGTGAATAGTCAACAGATCTGACCCTCTGTGTGTGCCCCTGAAATGGACTTCTTATAGATTGACCAGTAGCTGCATCCCAGATTCTGATGGTGCTGTCATTAGAGCCAGAGACAATGTTCTTTCCATCAGGTGAATAGCCAACAGATGTGACCCAAGAAGTGTGCCCCTGGAATGGACTTCCTATACATTGACTGGTGGCTGCATCCCAGATCCTGATGGTGCTGTCATTAGAGCTAGAGACAATGTTCTTTCCATCAGGTGAATAGCCAATAGATGTGACCCCTTCTGTGTGCCCCCAGAATGGACTTCCTATAGATTGACCAGTGACTGCATCCCAGATCCTGATGGTGCTATCATCAGAG
>JBBPMZ010000569.1:0-12409 GCA_038090575.1 Tylopilus cf. pernanus | reverse complement strand
GACTAGTACAGAACTGATAAAGCCTGTACATATCTGTCAAAAATGGACATATTTGAAAGACTGTAGAATCCTGAAGCTCATGGTCAGCTCTGGCCAGCTCTGCTCAGTGACCCCTAGTTTGCTGATGTAGGTGTTGAACATAAACCAATTCCTCTAGCCAGTCCTACAGACATCTATGAATACTACTAATGCTCTCTGGCTAATATGCAAATACATTCAGCTAGGTCTCTTGCATCCCTTTGCCACTGGCAGCATTTCACACCTGGGCCTCATTGCCACATTGCCACAAACACGAAATTATGATTTGTCATCAAGTACCAACTCGGATATGATCGACAATCATTAAAAAAAAACCTCGACAATCGACAACAATCACAGAAAAAAGAACAACCGGCAATCAACGACGATCCAAAAAGAGACATGCACAGGGTAAAAGATGTTGTCGCAGTTGTAGTCCAAGAATTGAGATAGGAAAACAACTACCAACTTGAAATCAACTGAGCACTACGACGAGATGTTGGTGACGCTGAACATTCGAATCAATTTGTTTCAACATAGCCCTGATGTAATTTGTCAGTTAGAATACACGACGGCAATAATAACTTGAATGATACCAGGCTTCCTTTCCCCAGTCAGCACACTGACGCTCGAGTCGTGGTCCGTGGTACGAGTGATTAGCGACTTCCTCTAAAATTGATTGCAGGCCGGTGTAGATGGAGGAATAGCATCTCGCCGAAAAATCCGGCAGCGATTTACTAGAACCATTTCGAGCGAAGCCGTCGAGTATGCAGTTATACTAAAAGTTCGTTAGTAGATGCTACGCGCGAGGGAATTTTTTACTCTACCGCCGCGGCGACGAGAGCCAAGCAGGGGGTTGGGATGGATTCACGAAAGAGATCTGGTCGTTTGTCCGCGATACGATAACTGCCGAGATAAAAAAACTCCGTGATTGCTTGCTGGAGGGCTGGGTGCGCGAAATTCTTGGTTTTACCCTTCACAGATTCAATGCTTGACATGGAAATAAATGGCAAAGCGCGTACGTTCTCATCAAGACCACCTCGCAGAAAATGTGATTCATTCAGCATCTCTGTGGCCCTAGTCTTGACCCACTGCTCGCGAGCTTCAAGCTGGATGTCAGAAGGAGGTATCAACCCATAAGCGGATGGGGCAGCATTGAGAGCAACGGTCTTCAACTCAGAACGCCACGTCGATATATCCGCAAGTAGCTACACACTATTATGAGTATGAGAGCCATAAAAGTACGACGACTTACAATAGTAGCCATGTTGATCTTCTTTTCGGGCCAGAAGCCTAGGAAAGTCCATTATGCATAGACTCGACAAGATTGACGGTCAACATACCGTCGTCGAACCTCGTCTGGCGTTGCATCCATTCCGCGAGGGTTGTGCAAAGGCTTTCTGAAACTGACCCTTTTAGATCTCGAGACTTCGCAGGGAATGGATTACGCAGGATGTGATAGATTCGACAATCTCGCTTGGCATCTTCCAGAAAGTCCCTCCACGTAGCAGGATAAAACGCCAATGTATTTGGGGAGACTGGACTGTCTTTCGGTTTTTTGGAGTTGCGGGGTGCACGGGAACAAGAACCTATCACAGATCCTGTCGTGTTTGCGTGCGCTTGGGGTCCATTGGCAACGTTTCCCAAAAGAGCGGTGAGTCGAGAGGGGTCGGGTGCAGACGGACGGCCGTTGGTTTCATGATGACGATCAAGGATGTCAACAGCACCTCCATGAGTAGCAACCTGATATAGATATTGAATGCCGATCACGAATACAAACACAGTCATACCTGCACGCGCACTTCTGCCCCTTCTCGAGCACCTTGGAGGGCCTAAAAACATTGAGCAACGCAGAGTTTATACTGGCGCAGCCCACCTGTCGTTGTGTATCATCCCCATCATTACCACTATCATCTCCTGGTTGCCTAAGAGCATACTCAGCTTCGTCATCAGCTTCGTCGCGAGAATATTCAAAGTCTGGCTCTAAGGGAAGCGAGTTGTGACGGATCAGATTTGAAGAGTGACGTTCCCGAGAGAAACCTAAAATACGATCAGTCGATGGTCAAACAAACGAAAGGACATACCGGGACGATTGGCGATTGACTGATTTCTTGTGCCCCAGCCAATGTCGTCCTCATCCTCCCCATCTTCTTCATCCGTGGAGAATTTTGAACCATTCTCGTCTTCGGAATTGGTTGTCTCGGTCGCGTTAGAGTCCTGATTGGATGCGGATCGCAAAACGGAACGAGGGGCGTGACAGGCTTGCGAATTCGAGAATCTGAGTAACGCAGGATGAATCTGATCATCATCGAGCTGCGCAGGAGCTCCAAGCAAATTAAGATGGCCGGAAAGTGGTCGCGGTTCGTTGGCCCTGTTCTCCGAGAATCCCGAAGTGGCTGGCATGGAAACCTCTCTGTCAAGAGGATTGGGCATATGCATCAACTGGTGGCGTGACGGTGGGCGGGATGGCCGAGAGTCCGTTACCTTCCGAGCTGCCGCAATGTAAGGGTTGTTGATTGCTTGGAGATCGGGCTCGGTACCTGGAGGAACAATGGGTGGTAGTTGGGAGGTGGGCTGGTAAAATCCAAAGCGCTCGGATTCGGAAGTGCGCTGATGAAACGCAGGGGCGGGAACTGAGACTGGAGGAGGCGAATATGGCGGAAGCACGTCCTGCTGAGGACCGTGCAATACTTAGTTTATTAATGCGTGAGCAACAGGAAAGGGAGACTTCACCCTCTTCCCGCGTTTCTTCCTGGGTTTCTCTACCACTGGAGCCAGCGGATTTTCGACAGTGTCCCTAGGCAGATCGGTCGCGCTACGAGATTTCTTGGCTGGAGCTTCAAGCGTGACTCCGATTTTCTGCAGTTGGCATACCCTCCCACCGGTCCCAGCACTTGACCGACCAGAACGACGACGATCAGAGACCTCATCGGGTGGGGCCTGAGCTGCTTGACTCGTCAGATTCTGACTCGGAGAAGCATGGACTTGGTCGTTTTTCCGTCGTTTAGCCGGAGCAGCCCCGTCGTTGTCAGTGCGTTTGGACTTCTTCTGTTTAGAAGAATCGGGTACATTACCGTACTGAGAACGTGGAGCCATGACAGTGCGGATAAGTCCAAGTCGAGTGGAGAGGTAGAAAGAAGAGACCCACAACGTCTCGTTATTTGAACGCGAGGTTTATAAGGGAGAACAAGCTCCGAATCGGAGAACCTCGTAGCGATACTAGTGACACATGTGTTAGTACCCCATGTAGTCCGAGTCATTCGACAAAGTGATTGGATGCAAAGAGTTTGACATAATCGAGACACATGTACATTAGGGCAAGACTACTAATCATAAAAAATTATTACATGTGTCTGAAACGTTTACTAGGGAGTGCGGGATTGTCCATGCTTCTCACATCTTCGGAGAAGCGTTTGCGAGATGGCAACAAAGGGTGAGCCACAGCCAACTCAGGATAATCTCTTTTGGGAATCAGTGGGGTCAACCGCGTATGATCATTCTCTAGACCCGACAGGATTATGGCCATTTCTGGTGGCTTTTCATCCGTCATCTTGGCGAGCTGCTCGTCGAAGAGAGGGAGGACGTCAGAGAACTCCACACCCGAGCTCCTGGTAACGTTTTTCCCGACCACCTTGCGCCATTTATTCACAAGGTCAAACAGATCTCGAAAGTATGGCGAGATCTGGGCCTTAAATTCCTCCTCACCTAAATCGGAAAGTAGAAAGGCTACCTTGGCATCGCTAGCAGATGCGAGTCCATTCTGATGGGCTCCACTCCAACGGTCAAGTAACGTCGACTCATTGGCCTCGAATGTACGTTGATGACCAAGGGGACCATCGTATCTGATGATTATCCAGACGAAAACGTAGAAGAGCGACTCGATGTCATCGGCATGGGTGTGTTCCACGGTCGATTTGTCCTCGACGTATTCACATGTGACTGAAACAGCCTTGCAAATGGGAGTTCCTGGGTCTAGCAAAGAGTCATTCTTAGCAGTATTGAAGATTTGCTTGAGAAGTCTCGAGGACATGAACAGAACCGTCCCCTAAACAGACCCAACAATGTTGAATACGCGACATGTACCAATACATGGTATACTTACGGTGCCACCTATACTATACCGATTGTTCGTGTTGACCTCGACGCCAAACTCCCAATCAAGGAGGAGCCCACGAGAAGGACCATTTTCGACGTCCTCGATTGCCACGTTGTTTAGACTACAATCTCGGTGTAAGATACCCTTCTCCGCAGCCGACTGCATCACTACAGTAGTGATTATTAGTGAATTGACGATTGAACTCGAGATGAGAAGACCGATCGTACCTCTGACAATATCCCTCGTGGACGAGACAAGTTCTTTTTTCGAACGAAACATCGCCAGTGGTCTTGCAGCTGGAGTCATGACCATATGTAGGTGGACCCGGCGAGCTTTCATACCCTTTCGTCGGTCCGGCTCCCTGTATCTCTCCGTACAGTCGTTTGTGCCATCGACTTGGACTATACAATAGTCGTGCAGCCTTGGAACGCCGTCAACACCATCAAGGCGCCGCATGATGCTGATTTCGTTGAGTAACTCCCGGAATTTTGACCGACGGACCCAGGAATCTTTGATGACGTAGAGTATCCCATCGTGACGCACAAGATAACATACCGTCCCCCTTCCTACAAACCCGGGACTGGAATATAATATATCGATGATTTCATAGATGATGGTGCCAACCTGGATGGTCCCAATTGCCGGCGCGTGCTTACAAGCAGTATAGTCGGTTGGTGTCGTGGTCGATAAGAAGCCCGGTTTTCTGCGACGGGAAGTAACTTGAAGAGGACGAAATATTTTGATCGTGGGATCAAAGCTGATGCATTGGGAATGTCCAAAGGTCAACGCAGAGAGTATGTAGATGACGCGAAGAGGTTGCTCATGGATATCGAATGGTGGGGAAACCGCACCACCAGAGCGATCGTAGAAGTGAATGCGAAGCTCTTGATTGGCGATCGACAACCCTAATACGAACCTCCTCCATGGCTGTTCGAGGAACGTCATGTACGCTTTGGTATCCATCGTCTTCCCCAGACGACCAGCAGGTTCAAACTGCTCCGTGGTGAATTCACCCAACACCATAGGACTCAGCCATGTCACCTCGTTGAGCACGGTGGTAGCCTTATCGACAAGAATAAGGTCTGGCTTTCGTTTAAGACTCGAGGAAGACCCTTGAAGGACGTTCTGGCTCCATTCCGCCATCCAGTGGCGACATATACCTTCATCATCCCCCTCATCCTTGCTTCTAGCCTCTTTCTCCTTTCCTTTTCCCTCTCTACACTTATCTTCAAGTTTACCCTCTTCACCCTCGTCCGTGTACTTCTGCTGTTGCTTAACGGCGGTAGCAATCGCATCGTAGAAAGCAGCGAGGAGTCGTTCCGGAGTGAGTTCCGATTGCGATGTCGGTGCAGGAGAGCCTTTGGATGGGAACAGGGGCCAATTCCAACGGCGTTCAATGGTACTGTACAAATGAAAGTAGGCACCGTAGGGAGACTGTTGCAATTGGTTTTGGATGTTTAGCGGGATCGAATTCCACGGAATTGAGAAAGAGTCCAGGTCGACAGAGTGGTAATGCGAGCCGAAGGAAGTGAATATGACATCTAAGAGGTAGCCAAGTGCAAGGGAGGCTTGCTTGCTGGTGGGAACGTTGTCCACGTTGTAAGAGGTAGAGCTCTCGTAGATTATGCCACCGTTGAGTTCAGAGGAGGTAAGAAGATCCATATCCCGGACTACGCGATTGCCTGAGGGGAGCGGGTTGGAGCCCAGGGACTTGTATACCACTTCAACCGTCGAAAACTTCTTTGTCTTCCCCGCTCTCATTGTCGTCGAGCTGCTTGACGTCGGGGCTTTTGTCGTGCCGCCACTGCACGTTTCAGGTTTAGAAATTCTCAGCGTACTAATTACTCGGGAACCGCCGGCTGCGTTGGCAGAAACCTTGCTTTAATCACTATCGATCGCTGTCGAATATTGAATCGTGTTATTGACTTGCAATTCATCCATGTCAGAAATTGGGTAGGGGTGACCGAAGCCCTTGGGTTTTCTGAATTGTACAGTACTATGATACACGAGCAAAGACCGAATAGTATCTCTACACGGAGTTAGGCGTACATCGCGGGACAGAACAATACATCTCAGAATCCAGATCATTCAAGCACGGGCCTTGGAGGCGATCATCGGAGAGGAAAATCTGGATGCCTTCGTCAGACCACGTCAACAGTAATACAAACATCAGAAATACACTCACTTCGGTGGCGGAGGATCAATAATGCGAGACTCGAAAGTAACCATCTGAGCTAACACACCTGACATCATTAGACGCTCAAATGGACTGTCATGCATCAGCTGCCTCGCAATCTTGACGAGGAACTCCCTCGTGATTCGCCTGCAGTGAGAGATCAGCGCTTCCAGCGTCCTGCTACACAACCAGAGGTCACTGCGAATCGGATCGTAGGCATCCTTGGCGACGATTTCCGGGGCCATGTATCCCTCCGTTCCGACCGTGCCATGATATTTCTTACCAGGTGTGCGGATCCACATCGCAACACTGAAGTCACTGATCGAAAGATGACCCCCACCGACAGGGATGTGAACGTTCGATAGCTTGATGTCCAGATGAGCAACGTCATGCTTGTGCATAAATGCCACTCCGCAAATGAGCTGTTTTGCTGCTGACCATGCATGCTCGTCAGGTTGCCTGAGATCGGTCAGATGGCCTGCGCTAGACAAAGTATAGATCACGAATCCACAGTCGCGTTGCCACCAGGAATAGTGTGATTGTCAAGATCTTTGATCTTCGAAAGGTACTCAAAGATTTGCACTTCCGTACAAGTCCTCGCAAATTTAAGGAATCTACGATCAGTCGGATCAGAAACACGCGAGATCATCGCGACGCTTGAATGCTAGATGTGACCTCAACGTCAGTGACGCTTAGGCAGACAGTCTGGAACACATACTCTATAGACGATGAAGTTCGAAACATAGCCCATATCATTTAGGCAGCCCTACTAGACATCATTATCTTGTGTGAAATCGGCTTCCTCACAGTGACCCCTTGAAGTAACATCCGCTATCTATCGCTTTCTTTCTTCATCGAAATCATGTCGCACAACAGCAACGGTCACTCAAAGCAATTGACAGAGACGTCGAAATCGTTCCTCGGTTTGTATTTGCACAGCGCCGAGGATTCTGTTGTGGCTAAAAATAAGGGAACGTTCCAAGACGTTTCACTGCGAGGCGTAAGCACAAGTATGATTCGCGCGAGGCGACTCCTTACCTCCTGAAAAGAAGCTTAGAGTTCGACGGACGACAAGCAAAGAAAGCGGGTAACAGGAAGTGGGAGGCAATATGATTTGTTTTCAAGCTGGATGTAGCGTCCAGTTCGGCGATCGGCTCGATGTCCTCAGCATGACAGCCAGAAGTGACCGCCCATCAAGTTCTCTGTAACGCCCTCTTCAGAAGAGTAATGAATGACGGCCACACTGATCTGAAGGGCTTTGAACAGCGCGGCGTAGTTACGCTGCAGTTCCCTAATAACTTTATCGCGCGTTGTCCTAGAGGATAATCAAACGAAATTATACTAGTATGTATGCACCAAACCGCTCACCCTTGGGGGCTTCAATAACAAGACGCACGTAATCCGCACAATGGTTTTATTAGATCTCCAACCGTTAGCCTTTTCGAGGTGGCATCCCATCATCCCTCTTCACGCGTATTGCTTCCACAAGATTTTGATCGTCTGGTTCATCGCGTAAAGACACTGGATAGTGGAACTTGTAGAGGTGGGCTATTGGCCGGTTTATTTCGATACCTGGGCTGAGGAACACTCACTCTCAAAAAAGATCCAAAATTCGACTTCAGCTGCGCACTTTGTAAACGAGCGTTTTCGATGCATAAATAGGAGACTTACACATGGTGGAGAGTGATTCGCCGTGGCGCACTCGACAAAGAACCAGCACAGAGTAGTGATTGCGGACAGTATGTGTTCGTATGATACACACATAACAAGAATCAAGCTAGTCGATGGAATTAGCAAAGCACGGCAAACACCGGTTGAAGATTCTCACGGATTATGAACTTGTGCATGTGAACCCGGTAGGAACCTTGCCAAGCAAGTAGCAGCATAGCATAGTGCGTTTTGCATCTAATAGTAAAGGATCTTGATTGCACGACTAGTACTTACTACGGGTGAGAAAGACAAAGATGTATGTATTTATCAAAGTAACGATTCAAAAAGAACTCAGTCGAGTGTTCAAGGGAGTTGTATACCGTTAATCGAGTATCTGCACGGGATCCGTAACGAGGAATGAGGTGGGCAAACGCCCGTAATTGATGGAGTGGGACCACGTCGCCAGTGCGTTGACCGTTCATTCTCTTGGCGCGCTTAAGGATCGGGAGTTGCGACGCGGGATCTATGTTGCTCACATCGAAACGTTGAACATAAACGAGAAACTTATCTTCCCAAGGCCAATCGGCACCAGTTCTACCCAGAGGTCGCATAATGCATCGTATTTGACCTACAGCGTGCCCTGCAATGATCGTGAGGTTGAACTGACTGACAGGAAACAAAATGACTTGCCGTTGAGGCCACCATGAGGCCACTCAGTGCCTGCGTCGACATTGAAGATGGCAGCGTCATAGCGCCCGAAAGTCCATTCTCCTTTGGGAGGGGATGCAAAGAGTGTTTGAGCAGGGGGTATCTCTTGGTCATGGAACGGGAGATTTTGGATACGAACTTTGACCCAGACCTGCATGTCGCAGAAAGGAAGGTTTGCGGTGGCAGGGGAACGGCGATGTCCACCTATGGGGTGAACAAAAGGTCGAGGGTTGTCCTTCTCACGGGAGAGATAGTCAGCAAGGGAGGCACGCAAGTCGGGAAGGCCAAATTTGAATGCAGCCTCGTCAACACTGATACGTCGTATAGGGGGATCGTAGGCAAGGTGGATGGCAGTAGCACCAACATGGAAAGTGCGCAGGGGAAAGGGGACTGTCCCCGGCTTTCTATCACGGAGACGAGCCGATATGGCAAAGTAGTTTGTCGGAGGGCGTGCCAGGGTCGTAGTGGGAATACTGTTGTAGAAATCGTCATCTTCATCTCCTCTAAGCAATCCGTCCTCATGTTCTGAGTCGACGTCGTCAGGTTCCGTCGTCTCCCGGGACAAATCGAGCAATTCTTTACTACGTAGCGTCGTCGCAAGCTCGAACGCACAGCACTTCTCTGCCCGATCCAAATAGCGACATATCTGCGGGTCATAGTTGTTGTTGTTACTGGCAGCCGCAGGAATTTTGATCTCAGAGACGTGTGCATGTTCTGTAATGTCCGCTGACCACTGGATAGCAACCCCGAGTCGTTTGATGCTCGGTACGAAATTTTGCATGAGCTCCAACTTCGGGATGTACCAGTTATCGATTAGTCTGTTACCTTTTCCGCGACGTGCACCACAGTCAAGGATAGACTGCTTGTGTGTGTGAAAGGTGTCTAGAGCGGAGGAAATCAGCTGCAACTCGTCTTCATCGATACAGTATGCTTGAACCCGGTATCGGAATTCCATGAGCGCGCGAATGGCGATGACGAACGAGGAGGGTGCAGCGCTGGCAATGACGGCTACAATGTAGCGCTGGACGTCGCGGTGTACACGTCCCGTCACTTGTTTTAACTTCGAAATCCCGTCTTTGAAGTGTCGAAAACCGGATGTTGGCTGGATGATCGAGAGACAAAAATCAAGTTCTAACGGGCCAACAACGTTCAAGCACCATTGGACATCATGGTCCCAGAATTCCTTGTGGAGGTAGTGGAGCAACTCGGGAGAAAGGAAGGAGTGAGGGCATGATAGGGGGAAATCTCGAAAGAAAGGTTCGTTGACGCCACTTAAACGGAACTGTTGCGCCTCGCGGAGAAATGAACGGAGGTCAGAAGGGTCAACTTTGGACTTGACGACTTGAAGTTGTGCAATGGTTGTCTGGCGCGTCCGTGGTTCGTGACGAAAAGAGTCCCCGAACTGTTTATACATCGCCATGGTCACAGGTGAGGTTTTCCCCCCAACACATGCGAGCATCGCGGCCTCGGGGGTATCTATGATATAACTTGCGAGAGGGGTAAAACAGTAACGCACGTAACCGTCAGCGTCCGGTAGCATGATACCTTGCTCTGCAGCCTTCTTGACCGGTTCGAGAACGATGTCCAGGCATTCATGAATAAGGCGATCTTCCAGGAGGGTGCGTAACCACTTGTCCTTATGTACGAACTTCGGGACAGGCAACAAGGCTGCGAGCATAAACGAATTCGACGATAGCTTGAGACAAGTCGACATCTTGATGTTGGCGAGACTGAGCAGGAGGGGATGGGCGACTCTACCACCACATAATGTGGTGATATTCGTCTTGTCCGAAGCAAGGATAACGCCGAGGAGGGTTCCTCCCGCAGGAATCTGCTCCTGCGATACGTCAGCCAAGTGAAATAGATAAAGGGAAACACGGTAAGTACCTGCATATTCCAAGCAGTGTCCCCCGTCATCCATTCAGTATACATGCGGCACCGCCTCTCAGGAGTTTTATAGATACGCTGAGGGACCCAATCGAGACGGTGTCGGAATAGCGGGTGATTCAGGAGCCACGCAACGCACTCCAGCGCGTCGCGCCAATAGAGGTACATGCGTTGTTTCGTAGGATGAGAAGTCTTGATTTCCATCGTACGCCAACGGGGCCCACCGGGAAGCAGTTCAGCTCTACTGCGAAGGTCTCTCGCAGAGGAAAACGACAGCTGGAGTGTGCGTATCTAGCGGATATCAGTATAGTGATACAGAAAGCATATGAGTAGTATGACGTACCTTCGATAATTTCAAGAAGGCGTCTATAGCTCTCATGCTTAAGCCCGAGCGAAGCAACCACATGGCTAATTCGCACTCCTCGCGGGACGCAAACGGATAGTATAAGTTCGCGGTACGAAAATTGCTGAATTGGTCTTTATCAAATTTGTCCATGAAGGTCTCGCCGAGGGAATATATCTTTGCGGCACCTGGAAACAACTCACGAGTCCCGTCATGTTGCGAGCCAATTGGAGGCGACTCGGGACGAGGATCGTCGACGGGAACAGTGCTATCGACACCGACATCGATGTCCATTTCCATATCAGTTGGGGCCCATCGATTGGGAGGAGGGTTATGCGGAGCAGGTTGGGAGGTAGCAGTGCGCTGGAGGGAATCGATGGTGTCTTGCAGAGAGACAAGAGTGTCAACCCAGGTGTTGCAGCCCGAACTAGGCTGGCTCATGTGGTTGGCGACAGCTACGTTATCCTTGAACCCACCTTTCCCGCAGCTCGGGCAGCGTGGCATACTGTGATTTGAGTATGAGTATATGGCCGTTCGTCGTCGAGTAGTACTGATTACACACTGGAGTTCAGGTTGCGCATAAATTACATAAATGTTGGACTACGACTTGTTCCGACTCTTTTCCGACAACCGGGGGGGTAGAGTCATGCTACCACTTCCAAATTCAACCTTTTCGAGAGCAACCACTTTCTTAGGGAGGAATCACATTCGACCTCACGACACCACCTGGAATAGTCACTCGGGGGGACAATCAGAGCTGTTGCATGAGTTACATGAGATACTGGGTTCATGTGTAAGTTCTCCTTACCAACCGATCGTGGTCCTTGCTCATCAGTTACACATACAGTGTAAATCAGATTCCGCCAAAGACGAAGCCCTTGTAGTGCTCGACGTGGCACGGGCGCAGAGGGAGGTTTGCCGTGCGGAAGAGGCATTAGCTAAGTGTCTTGCTGATCACCACGCCGCCGTCGCCAGGCTATACCACCTCCGCGCTGAAGTATTAAACGAGTCCACGAATCATCGAGAGATTGATGTTGGTATGATCCGTTCAACGATGCGGAGATACGGAATCGATGAACCAATTCCCGGCCTTTCTGGATCGTCCGTGGTGACCGAGGTTGAGAATGGTTGCCATCGGGTCCCACTGGATGGTACGTTTCTCAGAGCTCTCATCCGAGTCGATTTCCATGTTTACCATTGTCATTTGCACTTCAGGTGACCCCCTTTTGGGGTCTCTTAGACACATCTTTTACTACCAAAAGATGTGTCTAATAGACCCTTTTTCTGTGTGATGACACAAACATTTTTTAATGTCTCAGGGGGATGTGATAGAATGTAATATAGACTTATTTGGCAAGTATCTGCTCTCGGCAGGAACAACTTTGTGTCACACAAAAAACTATTGTGTGACACAAAATTTTATGGTGTATAATGATATTAAATATGAACAAATATACCATTTTGAGATATATGAAATTATACTACCAGAACAAATATAAACAAACAATAACAAATAAAATATTTTACAGTA
>JBBPMZ010000568.1:0-12410 GCA_038090575.1 Tylopilus cf. pernanus | reverse complement strand
GGTTCTATCAGAAGATGTTTGAGCAACCGGTCCTCGATTTTGAGTACGCAGCGACGGCGTTGAACTTTGCGGTCCGCAACTCGCCCGAAGTCTCGTTGGAGAAGCAGATCGTATTTGCCCATATCGGTATTTGAGCGTGTCGCGGTTTTCTTACTTCTTTGCTTTTCTTGCGACATGATTTCTGTTGGTGTACAACACTTTGACTTTGTAGATTCGTATCTTTTGATCCTTCTCCACGTCAGCTTTCATACTTAAAGCCGTTTGACTTTTTTGTGGATAGTGTCTTCGTTGCCTGCGTATCTACAGTACCCGCTCTTCGGATCAAGCTAGAGTGGTGGGTAGAAACTGAAGAGGTACTGCCTCTGAAGTCGTGACAATGTTGCTGTTACGGTCCCCAAAATTGCGCCCAAAGACTCGTGATCGGGAAGGGACCCAATGGAGCAAAGGGAGGGAGGGGTACGGCACAACGTGGGAGGTGAGGGTGCACCAGGATAGTGAACAGCTCTAATATTAAGGTCGACAAACATGAGAGGACGTGCATCGAGAGTTTGGTACAACGGGCGTGAGGGTGGACGTGAATGCCAACCCGGAGAGATGGGCGAGTGGGGATAGGCACTGAGGTCAACAGAGATGGTTAGGACACCAGGAGGTCTATTTGGTATCCTCGCTGTCCTGCCCTCATATATGACCTTGCTCTTTCTGGACCGCCCATCTTTGTCGTTGTCTAATAAACGGATCTCGTTATCACTTCGTTATGGTCTTGATAGAGACACATTACTTGCAATGTCCACTAGGTGGGATCATGGATCATGGGCGTAAGGCATAGGGCGATAGTGCGACTTGATGGGATCCGATAGACGCGTACCGCCCAGACGAGAAAGGACTGCTGCCAATAGACCCCAGCGAATCCTGTTTCTTGTTGCCGCACTACCAGTCAAAGATGATAACACTGGAAACGCCAGCGAAGAGTAAGTGGTTGACGGGACCGGTGAAAGTACGGTACTGATGAAGGTTCAAGCTCAAGGGTCGGATGATGGTGAATCCAGTCCTACTGGGAGAGGAGGAAGCCCAGGTCAAGACCAAAGGAAGGTGATTGAACGATCCCGGTCAGCGACGAGGCCGCAGGCACCCAACGAAGGCACTTCTGCCATGATAAATCAGCGAAATGCACGGGATACAATCGAAATTAAAGGGAAAGATGAGATATATTCAGTTGCGTTCGTCGTGGGGGGAAAACACATACTGAGTGGAGGACTAGGCCGCAAAATTCGACGGTTGCGATTGGAGGATGCAAAGAAGGTCGGAAGGCCGATTGAACTCCATGAAGCAGATTGGACCAACAGCATTGCCGTGTCAAGTGATGGGAAGTGGATCGTAGGCGGTTCGGGTTGGGGACTTGTGTTTGTGTGG
Organism: Tylopilus cf. pernanus; assembly: GCA_038090575.1. Taxonomy (NCBI): domain Eukaryota; kingdom Fungi; phylum Basidiomycota; class Agaricomycetes; order Boletales; family Boletaceae; genus Tylopilus; species Tylopilus cf. pernanus. Next base: position 11,000 of record JBBPMZ010000568.1, on the reverse strand, counting down.
AGCGCAGAAAACCACGAGCAGGTTAGCGAGATGAGAGGACACACAGACGGAGTGAACTCGGTGGATATCTCTCCGGACGGAACCAAAATCGCCAGCGGATCCAAGGACCAATAAATTCAAACTGTCTGCATCTGGGGACGGTCGATGCGCTCGCGGCTACAGACGCTGAGACACGACAACCATGTAGCCGTAGTAAAATTCTCACCGGACGGAGGTCTCCTTGCCACCGCCACCTGGAATCGCGCGTCTACAACGTCAAGGATGGCCACCTCCTCCACGAATTCGGAATCCGACCTGGCTCAAACCAATGTCTTGCGTGGAATGACGACACACATTTCTGCGCCATCTCTCAAGACGCTAGAATTCACTACCTCGATGTGTCCACCGGACAAGCATGCTCACGATGGCCCATGCGTACAGACGGCGCGGGCAACTTGAAACGGGGCTGCATCGCTCTCTCGGATAACCGTAGCTTCATCGCAACCTCTGCCGACTCGTCGATATCGTTCTGGGATGTGACGACACGCACGAAAATCGGGCCTGACATCAGCTTCAGTGACGTGGTTAAGGCAATGGCAATTTCAGAAAACTATGATATTGCAATTGGCCACGGAAAGACAGTCTCCATTCAAGACCTCAACGACATCCTCCCTTGTCGCTATGCTCACAATGTATGTGGATCTACACGAACAACCCTTACATATTCCTCGGTTGATCAATTACAACAGAAAACCCCACAGAATGTGGTTCCTGCAGAAAGAGTCGTGTCTCCTCGTACACAGGCAGGTATGTGTCACCGAACCATCCTAACCCCGGTCTTCTAACCCCCGAATTGGTCAAACGAAGAGATAACCGGCCTCGAGAAAACCATGCAAGAACTCAAGAATCAGCTCGCAGCGCTGCAGGACCTCCATAAGATGCAGTCGAGCGAGCTAACCTCGGCACGAAAAGATCTCGAAACCTCCAAATCATCTATTGAGGCAAAAGATCGCCAGATCAACACCCTAGCTGCCGAAGTAGACCATTGGAAGTGTTCCGACGCTGCCAAAGCAGAAGAGCTCGCAACTGCGCGCAAGGAGCTTGAGGAACGCCGTCGTGACTCAGAGGAGCTTGTAGCTGTTCGCGAGGAACTCCGGTTCTCCCAATCTCAGACCATTCAAATCCGGAGATGGTATGATGAGCAATTCAGGCACCTCAAGTCCATCGTTGAACAGACTCAGCGCACGCCATTCACTGTGCAAAATTTCGTTACTCAGGCAGATGCACATGCAGAGATGAATATTATTGAAACACTCCAGCAGCTTAATGAGAGCATCCATTGGAGTTCGATGTTCATCGCAGATCGTGTCATTCATAATTTTCATCCCCGCGCTACAAATCTGACAGAAGAACATGCCTCAATTTCAATGAAGGTCGCAGAGTGTATCGGACAATCTCTAGTGAACCGGTTACGCAGCAACTCTCGCACTGAAGTTATCGCGTATCTCTCCACTGCCTTCCGTGCCTACCTCATCTATCACTTATATGGGGTCGTATCCTCATGGTCCATCGATAGTGGGCTCAATCGGGTTATCCACGAATTATATGATGTTGTACGGACATCAGGTGAAATCACCCGCTGCACCACCAACGTTTCCACTAATAGCAGATAACAGAATCTCAGACTATATCAGCCCGCTGGCGATCGCTCACGTATGCCTCTGTCCCGTCGACCTGTTCAAATAACCCGAACCTGTTCATCGCGCCCACAATGGACGGATTCGCTGACATCATTGTCGTCGCTGGCTGTGCTTCTTCTTCTTCTGCTGCCAAAGAAATGATCGTCTCGAGGCTCCAGCATCGGACGTCGTTTATTCTCTCCACTGCGGGGCAGCTCGCCAAGTCGATGATGAACGCCTCGTCAGCCGACTATCGCCTCGAGGCTATTCGTCCATTTAAGACGTTAGACAAACAGAGGGTTGAGGTCGACTTGACTGGTCCAAGGAAACAATCGAGCCAGTTCGTGTTGTGCACCACGCAGTTGGGATTGTCAAAGGAGGTCATTACACAGTCAAAGGTCGGTCCCGACAAGACGAATATACTCACGGTGACGAACGTTGTGAAGGCAAAGGTTATTATGGGGTAAGGCGTGGATCGGTGTGTCCTCTCAATTCTATCTGCTTTTGTCCGTGTTTCGTTTCCTGTACGTTGCATTTTCGTTTCATGCTAACCATCCATCGTATTTGTATAGCTCTCAAGTTACTACTCTTGATGGCATCCCACTCATCCTACCATACTGTCGATCCGGTGCACGACTCGTAAAATTGTGATTGCATCCCCAATGTCATGTGATTTTTGCTCTATTGCTCGCGCCGGCCTAGGTATCATACATGAGCATCCGTACCTTTCATCCTGTGAGGGAGTTCGAAATGTGGTCCTCAGACACGTTGATTTGATAACTAAGGGACGCTAAATTACTTACACTTCAGAGGTTTATAGTACGTTCGCAAGTTCTTAATGTCAGTGACTTCTCCGATTAACATGCCTGACATACTGATTGGTTCTTCATAGCCTGTGTATGACAAGTAATCTAATTGTTGAGCATCGAGTGCGACTTACAAGGAGGCAGGAACCTCTTTTGAACCACCGAAATATCCTAAAGGCTACAATCATTATCTGAAGGAACATTGCAGGGGGTGTGTAGCGTGAATTATCCTGAAGGCATGGTCTCTCAACGACGGATTTCATGCCAGGCTCAAATCCATGATGTGCCATTCCGCCATCGAGGGGCTACTCGTCGAACGGCGCCTAGGTTGCTACCTGATCCTTGTCTTTCTACTCGGTCTTTGCAGCAGAGCACGCAAGAACTCATACCACAGTCTGATTTGCAAATCAATCTCAAACGCCCCCATCGGGGAAATGCACCCACCAACATGGTGCTCATATATGTCTCAGATTGTCTGTGCGAGCGGCAGAATGAATAAACCCTTTAAAATGATATCAATATGCCGACGCGTCGCTTGGTGTATCAAAGACAGTGTTTCGTCAACCACGTCAAGGATCACAAAAAATCAGTCCAGCCCGTGGTGGATCAAAACCAAAAGATGCCACGTACAGAGAAAGCATACCCAGCCAATCCAATCTAACGCCCTCCGCACCGCGTTGGGCACCTTTCAAGTACCTGCACGCAAAGAACATTTCGCTTTGAAGAAGTGGCTCAGAGGAGAGAACGAAGTAGAGTGGTAGTAGTGTTGGCTTCGTCCATGGCGCCACCAGCAGTGGGTCAGACTTCTGTATATTCAATGAGTGGGATGCTGGGATAAGACCTCCATCGGATGTATGGTAGTAGTAATGTGAAGCATTACCAGCCGATGCACAAGCAGTATTGTTGCGCGATGGGGAAGGTCGAAGACATCATATCTAAGAGCGACAGAAGGGAGTAACTGAAGAGGGGGTGTCGGAATCTCGGTATTAAACGCACCCAGCGGCTAGTCATCACAAGTTGCTGCACTGAATTCCAACGACACTACAAGGTTATGATTGTGGAGGGCTTATAACAGCTAGGATGCACTACATGACCAGAGAGACAGCCATAAGTCAAGACGCACGCAGTAACGGGATGAAGGCTAAAGAACCATGATCATGAATCGTCATGGTGATGCAGTGAATGTCGATGTATATCACTCTTATCATCCGAATCACCAGCCAGCCGCTGGAACGAGTGACCTTTCGGTCGTGTTCTACCTTGACCTAGAACTGATCGCGTACGACAGAGATCAGCTTGTGTGAAATGAGAGACAATAGTACAGTGAGTACATACACAGTAGGTCGGCTTGACTTGAGGCCGTTTTCCATGAAACCTAGACCAGACGAAGTGAGCCTTGCCTGGATGCTTGCTCTAAGAAGATGAGGCTGTGGAAACCGAGGTACGGCCTCAAGCGAAATATGTCTCTGAAGCTATATCAACGAGAAGGGCGGCTTGGCGTAGCAGAATGAAAAGATCCTTGCGCCCTTGAGCGGAGTGAGTTGGCGAAGATCCGCATCGAAGGTTAGATCCAATGACCATGAGGTCGGATATCATGGATGAACGTACTCTGAGAAACGAAACCAGAAAAAAAGTGCTGTGATGAAACGGGTCAAATCATTAGCAGGACAGCGGAACAAGAACCAAAACTTGAAAGACACACAAGATTCAAGTTGCCAATCTGAGTGCTCGACGTTTAGGTTGACGTGGGCGCTTACAACCTCGACACTGGGTGTGAGTTTGTGAGCGTAGACGTGCCAGTGAATAATGTGTTGGGCGGATGACAACTGCTTACAGTTCAATGGGTGCCAGTGGAGCTGAAAAGCCCAGGAGCAACGGCATATGGCACCATCCTTGGTAATATGAACATCAATCTCGGGCAGCTGCAACAAACGAGATCAAGAATGGAGGGGGTGATGTGATGACTGTTAACAGACTATGAGATCTGCGTAACGACTTGTCATCCCAATTTACGCCTTCACGTTTCGCAGATCGTGCATATACGGTGACACTGATCGTTTTGACCACCCAATTTGAACATCATCTAATGTGGGATTTTTTGCAATGCCATGAATAGGGTGATCGGATCAAAGGGGCACGCACCTGTTGAAAAGGAGCTCTTGGGAATAGGAGACCTTCACATATCTTGTTTTCAGTCACCTCACTAACACCAGAATGTCACTGAAAATGCCAAAGAGTGAGTTGGTGGAACGGGACCAATGAAAGTGTGGTACTGACAAAATCCTAGTGTTGGACGATGACACAAAGTTGGTAGGAGGAAGCCAGGTCCAACTTGAAGGTCAAGGGGACTCGAAGATGAAGCTGCAGACATCCAGCAAAGGGACTTCTTCCACGAAAAATTGGCCACATGTGCGGAGGACCATGCAGTTGGATGGAAGATGTGCCATACTTTCAGTCGCATTCTTGATGGGGGGCCAACAGATTCTGAGCGGAGGGCAAGAGCACAAGATTCGGTGGTGGCGACTGGAGGACGGGGAGGAAGTTGGAGAAATAGATGTGCGAAGTTTTGTCACGGACCTTGTCGTATCAAAGGACGAGAACTTTTGGATTATTGGCGGATCTGGTTGGGGACATGCTGGTTCGCTCAGTGTGTGGAGTGCAGAGAGCCACAAACAGGTGAGCGGGATGAAGGGATGCACAGGCGGAGTGAAGTCGGTGGACATCTCACCAGACGGGACCAAAATTGCCGCCGGATTGGTTGACCGGAATCTGGAGGTTGTCCGTGTCTGGGACCGCCACACGGGCGAGCAACTACTGACACTGCAGCACGACTGCCAGGTGGCCGCGACCAAATTCTCTCTGGACGGACGTCTTCTTGCCACTGCTAATTGGAATCACGACTCCGTTCGCATCTACAGCAGCGAGGACGGCCATCTCCTCCATGAATTCCAAATCAATATTGGCATGCTATGCGGAAACCAGTGCCTTGCCTGGAACGACAGCACACGCCTTTACGTCATCTCTAAAGATGGAAAGATCCACTACCTTGACGCATCCACCGGAGAAACACTCTTACAGAAACATATCTGTGATCACTTCGCAGGCACGCTCTGGAATAGGTGCATTGCTCTGCCAAATAATCGCAGCTTTATCGCAGTCTGGGCCAACACATCGATATCATTCTGGGATGCGACGACGCTCACCAAAATCGGGCCTGACTGTGATGCCAGTTTGGTCACCACAATGGCAATTTCAGAAAATTATGACATTGCGATTGGTCATGGTAAGACAATTAGCATTTGGAACCTTGGTGATATCCTTCCTTCCCGCTATGTTGACAAAGTGGGTGTATCTACTTTGATCAACTCTACGAGTACATGTTCCTCACCACACAGCAGAAGTCCACTTGTGTGCATCAGCACTGGCAGGCAGGTGCGTGCATCATCAAAGTCTATCGGGACCTCATCAGATTTCCGACGCTCGAATCCATCAGGCGAAGAGATAAAAGCTGTGCAGGAATTTGAGCATCAACTTGCGATGTTCCGGGGCCGCCATCAGGCGCAGTTGCACGAACTCGCATCGATGCAAAGGGAGCTCGAGAAGTTGAAGTCTTCCAATGCGAAAAAAGCTCGCCGAATTAACGCCGAAGCGGACCACTTGAAATACTCCGGTGCCATCAAGGCAGAAGAGCTTGCCGCCGGCCTCAGCGCTGAACCCCAGGAACGCCGTCATGATTCGCTGGAGTTCGTCGTCATGCACGCGGAACCACAGTCCTTCCGATCTGAAACTATTCAGAACCGGAAACGACGCAAGCGGTGATTCAAGACACTTTCAACTTCGTGAGTCGTTTGCTCCCCTGTACGCCTTCCAGATACTTTTTCACTTCCGTCATGTCACCACGTTCCGTTCCCAAAGCGTGCACGTATTAGTACGCCGTGCTGTACAACCACCACTCGTCTTTTCCTTGTTGATTCATCTCCGATTGACCACTTAAGTACTCATTCATATTCCTGCTTGTTGTGAGCTATTTTATGTAACGACCTTTGTTCCCAAGCAATGTTGCACTTTTTTGAGCCCATTAGAGCGCGTCCCCTACCATCTGGACACTGTCCGAATGCGTCTCGCACCCACTCAGTCACAGCTCCCCAACGTTACTTACATCAACTGCGACCCAGTCCCTCTCAGTAGCCCCCCATCCGACAGGGTCACGCGCCGTCCTAGTCAAACTTTAGACATATCTCTTTGAACGTAAATGACGGAGAGGACTCGAGACATGCTGCCGACCGTATATTGCGTCAAATGAACAGATCTGAGACCGACAATACCGTCGCATCCGTAGATACCAATGTGCCGGAACGCCATGTTAATGAATTGCTGATTGATCACCATCCCGGACGTGAGCGTCACGTTGTCCAGTTGCTCCTGTCAGAAGGAGAGCTGTCAATCATGCTATCGCCGCCGCCATGAGGATCGAGTACGTGCAATGATGAAGGTAGAAACACGCACAACTGAACCGCCAGTGTCCACGCTTGAATACATGAGCGCGTACGACTGTTTGATTCCAATCCAGGTGTCCGACTTCCCGTGTCCACCGGAAGAGTGGCTCTAAATCGATTTGTCATTGCTGCTCTTGTAGGCATGAACAAGACGTACTTATAGTGTACTGTGGAATGAGCGCCAATCACCGGGCAACATGTGCTTGAAGGATTGCTTGAGATCTTGAAGTGCTCCTTGGAATAATACCGTCATCCAAATCGAAGGACCATCCCGTGCCACTTTGACCAGAACTGGGCGGAGGGAAGTAAATGTGCCAGATGGATTCAAGTTACGAATGAAAAGCTTACATGCAGGGAGATGACTATTGGAGTGAGGATGTGAGGGCGCAAGGAGGCATGTTCGTGGTCTACTAGTAATTAGAGGAAACCGAAGACACACGTCGAACACTGGCTCAAAAGCAGTAGCCAGATGCAGCACTGGTTGAGTTTATCATCCCCATTTTAACGAAAAGCGTCGAATTTTGAGAAGAAGGACCCAGAACTGTCAAAAACGTTGACTTACGGGCTATGAGAGAGCACTCTCAAAGTCATCTGCAGGAACACAGAAACGATGGCTGAAAGCAGCGGCGGGGAAGGACTGCGACGTGTTCTTCGAGGGCATTGTCGGAGTCCTGAAGAGGGTTATGGATATGAGTGAGTGATCAATGTGCATGCCAGATGGATCTTGTTCTGTGCAGACTGCATAGTTGAAAGGTTCGGAGTCGGAGTGACAACGTTGTGCTCTCACCGTGACCGACGCGCCACAATACCGAGTCTCGTTGACGGCAATTCGGAATATTCCCCGCAGGCTGGTATCACACTACTACTGAACAGTTTCCTCATTAACCATGTTCGTTCATTGTGTCTACGCCTCCATCGACTCGGTATACCATCACAGTAGCAAGGTGCGTGTCGTCCGCGATGCTCTTGAGCTTGCTTATTGTGCCCGAATCCTTCAACGTCCGTGTCAGTGTCATTTAGGCGATTCATTGCACACCATGCTGACTTTAGATAACAGTTTTCAACACGCCGTGTCCATTTCTGGTCCGTACTAAACTCATGGACATCGAAACAATGGACTTCCGTCTCACTGGTACTGTGACCGTGCGTTGTCGCACCGTTACTCTGTGGTACTATCTGCTGTTGCATATTAGCGACCTAAATACACCACAGTGGATTGAGTAGCGTTGAAAGGATCCATTCGGTGCTAGTCCAGTCCATCCATCCGGCTCTCATGATGCTAGCTGAGGAATAAGATGAAGTAAACAGTAGAGGATAGATGACATGAATGTTTCGAGTTGGTTAGTACATAGAACAATGCTACCCATAATCCACTGTAAAGAAAAAGGAAAAAAAGAGTCTGCCTACGCTACATCCATGCACCACACCTCAATCTTGCCCTCCGACCTTGCCTTCCCATTCACCTTTGCCGTCTCAATCGCAAGCTCAAAATCGCTCTCATCACGTAGTGTAATCTTGGCCTCGTCCTCATCCACAAATTTCATACCCAACCCCGTCGAAGTTGTCCCAAACTTGGTCGTCACCCGCTCGACGAACTCGTCAAAGGACGACAGCGGCGAAATTGTCATCCCCCGCAATTCGTCTCGGTAGTGCAGCTACAAAGCATTGGAAAGCACCCTTGGCACCAGATCTGAGATGTTCCCACGACCTTTAGGGTATGATTCTTGTTAGGCAGAAATAGCCCTAGCAGGGCCACCCTCTGCCAGCAATCTGCGCCCATTTCCCACACAGGTATGGTTTTCTTTTTCAATGATACTTTGAACACATACTAGCATCTGGCCATTCGCCTCGCAATCGAAGATACGGCCTGTCGACCTCTGTCTCTCAACGCGGCACTCACACGGCACTTCAATTCTGCACGTTGCAATCTCTCTTGTGCCACTTATCCCACGCGGCAACCTCTCCGAAACCGCGGTATATCCATCTTGCCATTGCGTTCAAGTTGACGGCTCATAGGTCCCCAGATCCTTTCTTTTTTTGGTTGTTCTCTTTCATTTTCTATCATTCGCAGTTTTTGCCATTGTTTTCTCATCCTTTTCGCATTGCGTCTACACTATGTACAATACAATGTCCAACTTTTGTCACGCTTGTAAGAATGTCTGGAAAATCACTTAAATTTCAATGTGCCACAGGACGCAATAACGACGACATGCAATGGCACTAATACAATACCAGACAAATGACCAAGAAACGAGCAAGACGAGAAAAGGGCCAGAGCGACGAACAACATGCAATCATGTATCAAACTGACCGACGACCAAATGATGAGTGAGATGAGAACAAGGCGAGAATGACGAACAGTACGCAATCACACATCAAACTGACGGACGACCAAATAACGAGCAAGATAAGAACATACCAAGAAAGCAACCAATATCATCATTCAACCGCGGCGGCCTTCACCTCGAACTGCTGCAATCCATTTCATCTTCCCCAGCGACCCGACATTGAGCTGATGCAGGAAGGACCAATCCGTTCGCAACTGAAGTGCTAGTGGATACCTGTGGTATATCCGGGGGCACTCTCCCGTCCATGGAAGCTCCGAGACGGAAGAAAAAGTTGGCAATGTCAAACGGTGACATGTTCGCAGGGAAACCACCTATGGGCCCATGTGCAGGAGGTGCTATTGTGCGCCCATTATCCTGTGTGGTATACAAAGGCCACTGGGCGGGCACTAGTGGATAATTTGCATGAGATGGCGGATAGCTTCCAGAACCCAAACCGGGTGATGCACCTTCATCTGCAGGCACTCGTGGCAGATCACGCCCTTCGTGCCAGTGAAGCGGTGCTGAACCGGAGGTATTGTCCTTCAGAGGGAGTGAGAGACGGGGAAAGACCACACTGGCACGTTCGGATATGAGCGAGACGCTGTCCTGCTCACGTACTTGGATTTGACTAGCAGCAGGGGTAGGTGAGACGGAAGGGAGAGCTGGAATTGCCAGGCAAGCAAGAGGAGGCACAGTAATGGGATTTCCAACCTGAGATACGGCGGGAACAGCGGCGGGGTTAATGGAAGGCGCAGGTGTAACTGAAGGGAGAGCTGGAATCGCCAGGGGAGCAGGAGGGGGCGCAGTAGTGGGATTTCCGACCTGAGACACAGCGGGAACAGCAGCAGGGTTAACGGAAGGGACGGGTATGACAGAAGGGAAAGCTGGAATCGCCAGGGGAGCAGGAGGGGGTGCAGTAGCGGGATTTCCAACCTGAGGCACAGTAGCCTGAAGAACAACGGCGGGATCGGCGGAAAGCGCAGGCGCGACAGAAGGGAGAGCTGAAATTTCCAGGCGAGTAGGAGGGGGTGCAGTAGCGGGATTTCCAACCTGAGGCACAGCGGGAACAGCGGGAGGGGGTGCAGCCACGGGATCGACCACCTGGGACACAGCGGGAACAGCGGAAGAAGCGCGAACATGCGCAGGAAGAGCGGAGACAGCGGCAAGAGGAACGACTGAAGCAGCGGAAGAGGTCACTTGACCCACCTGAACATGAGAAGTGCTAGTACTACCATGACCCTCTTCAGTGGTCTGTAGCTCCGAAGCACCGGCGTTGGGTAAAGCTTGCACCACCGGCGGAGCGACCGAGGCACTCTTCCAATTTCTCTTGCTCAGATCGAATGGATCTTCTCCATTGTCACCATAGCCAGGAGGTAAATTTCCCTTGGTCACAAGACGGGGCCTTGGCCGAGAACGTTCGACAGGAGCTGATGTAACGGGCAAACAGTGTACTGCGGAAGGGACGGAAGGCGCAACAGGACAAAGGATGCCAGGATTCGTCAGAGTATGGCCAGTGCGCAAAGGAAGATGATCGCGAGGTGCACACGCAACGGGCGCCGGGGGAATGGTGTTAGCGGCTGGACCTGCATCAGCAAACCAACCCATCCACTTAGCCGAGCTTACAGCATCATATTCTATTCTAGTCGGGATACAATCTGTCAGATTCTGTCCCTTTCTAGGTCAGCCTGTCTACATCAAATTGCGTCATTAGAT
>JBBPMZ010000567.1:2321-12424 GCA_038090575.1 Tylopilus cf. pernanus | reverse complement strand
ACGTACCACGGCCACTTCAGCTGTCCCACAACAGAAGCAACCGGAAGTTGACCTTCTCGGAGGTTTTGACGAGGATACGCCTGTTAGCGCACCATCCACCAGCGCTAACAAGGCATTGCCTTCCCTGGCCGGACTTGATGGTCGGCCCTCTTCTCGACTCTCGCCTGTTCCACAATCTGACCTATCCATAGATGATGACTTTACGGACTTTCAAGCCGCGCCGGCCTCCCCTTCCCCAGCTTCTCCACCCGGCACTCGACCGACTTTGATGGAGATGCTGAACAGCTCGCCCCCAACAAACCGCACTACAGCAGTCAACCCGATATTGGCGTCGCAAGTCCATGGAATGGCTTCCCCGCCGAGTTTCAATGCGCCACTGAACCCACTCGCTACCAGCAGGCAATCTCAGTCCTCTGCTGCGACGATATCCCCTATGCCAGCGCAGAATACCCTTCGAACGTCTTCTCAACCGCTTTCGCCCTTGCCTGCGTCCACACCTGCCGGCCGGTCGTCTGCTACCTCCGGACCCACCAAAACACCGGGCTCGAGTGCTGCTGCCCCGACGTCTGCCAAAGGGCTGTCAGGGTTTGAAGATTTGTGGTCCATGTCTCTCGGTTCACAGGCTTCTGGTACCTCTGCCAAACCCACAAGTGCAGGGAAATCAATCAAGGATATCGAAAAGGAGAGGGCCCAGGCAGGTATCTGGGCGTCGTCCCAGAAACCAGGCAGTGCAGCGGGCTTGTCGGGGAATAACACATTCGGGAATTTCGGACCTGTTAAGTCCTCTGAAACGACGGGCGGAGATGATTTGTTGCTTTAAGCCTCACTAGACTCGAACGGTGTCCACTCATGCCCTAATGTTGACTGCTTTCCTTGATACTTTTTCAAGCTTGCTAATGAAGTGTCCACTGTTTCGAAAAAATCACATTGTGCAAGAGGGGACGAAGGGATGAGTGAGGAGATTAAGAGGTACAGATACAATCATCGTTCACTTCAAGAACACGGACAACGAAGGACGAAGGACGCCGGAATAAGAATTTCGAGAATGCTGGGTTGGAGGTGAGACGAAGGGCTCTGCACCGAACGGGAAAAAGATCGCGGCAAAACAAAGACGGTGATTCAAAGGAAGAGTAACAACAGTGTAGTGGTACATCTCAAATGCCCGCCATTTGCATTCTGGGTTGGGCTGTGGTCTGACTGGACACTTGTGCCCCTATCGGTGCCTGTTGCCCTTGAGCAGCTTGGGTAGCCTGGTTAAGAACTAGCCCGGGTCCCATGACGAACGCTGCCACATTCTTCTCTTCCAAATCAGCGTACCGTACGGTCATCTCTTTTCGCTCCTTTGACCATGATTCAGGGTCCCACCATGTGTAGGAGCCAGCCTCTCCCCCCGGTATTTTTGTCGATGGTACGCTACCACTTTCTTTTGTTATCCAAATTCGGAGATCTTTGTGATATCGCCAGTTCCGATTCCACCTGGCGGGCACGAGTTATTATCGGAGTTGACAACAGAGAACAGAGATATGCAAACAAGCCAGCTAGAATCTACTCACAATTCTTGGGCTGCTATTTCTTGTAATGCATCCCTTGGACTCGAGTAGAACATATAAAACAAAGTCTCGTCGCTGAAAGCGCCAGCCTTCATTGGCCCAGGTGGGGGAGGTTGTACGTTATAACACGAAGGAAGATGAAAGTCCGGCTCGACACTCCGTGCAGCTGATTGATCGGCCCATGGGGTTATGAACGTCGAGTACAGGTTCCTTTGCATGACATGGTTGACAATTCTCCTTTACACTATGAAACCTGGGACTCACCCCTCATAACCCATGTCGAGGCCGACTGCACCCAAGTCCGTACCAACACTGCTCAAACCACCGTCCGCATCGATGCTCGCACTCTTTATCATTGCCAACAACCCCAGAAGCCCCCATCGGTCAGCGGCCGAGATGAGTACTTGCTGGGCAGGTGTTTGTGGGTGATGATGTGGTTGGTTTTGAGCTTGAGCAAGCGAATTGTGTAGCGCGTGAGGATGGGGAGCTTGTAGTGGATGGCTTCCGTTTGAGGCATACTGGGTGACGCCGGGTGGTGGAACGCCAGGTGGTGCGTTGAGGTGCTGCTGGGTCGATTGGGGCTGAGATTGAAGATTATTGCTCGAAAGAACTTGTGGACCTTGTGAAGATGGTTGTGCGGTCGTTGACTGCAACTGGCCTGAAAGCTGACCCTGCACAGCCGGTTGGGACTGTGGTTGTGATTGCGATTGTGTTTGACCGGCGGGAGATGAGCCGTTTGGTTGCGAAGGCGGAAGATTAGTATTAGGGACATTCCATGCGGCATGGGACACCTGGTTCAGCTTCAAGGCATAATTTTGCTGAAGATTTGGTAAGTATTTCGTGACAGATAGAGAAGCGACCATTGTGCACGACAAATGACATATGCACGAACGGGATATGACGGAATCAAGATCACCACGTACCCTTTGCTTCTCAGCATCACTCTGGTTTTGGAAGCCGGGATGTATACCCCGTAAGTTGAGCATTCCCGGTGTGCCCGATTGTTGTGCCGCTCCAATGCCTGAAGAGGGAAGATTATTTGTGGGTTGCTGAGAGCCATTTAATGAGCCGAGGATATTCGTTCGATGATCGCTAAAGCCGTTCAGTCCAGGTGGATGGGCAGGCGAGTGATTCTCGGATGACTGGAGCTGGTTCTGAGACGGTGGTTGGTTCTGAGAAGGTAACGTCTGCTGGCCTTGTTGACCACCCAAGGCAGGGAAATCCTCTGGACTAAAATCCCTTAATTGCGCGCCTGTTGTTGTTGTGGTCGAGCCACTCTGTCCAGCCTGAATTGCATAGCTAGTCGCACTTGACCCTGGAGGATTGTTGGCAGACGACGTGAGAGGGGCGCTGCCGAGTGGTGTTGGGGGATTGTTACTAGAAGACGGATTGGAAGTATTTGTCTGACCGAGTGATCCTAGCGCAGGGAACTCATTTGGATCAAATCCGACTTCGCTAGCTGAGGACGCGGAAGGGGCGGTTGTGGGGTTGGCAGCGGGAGGGTTTGGGCTTATATGGGGAGGGAGAGAGGAGGCGCCATTCTGCACGAGGACGCCTGCACCTGCGCTGAAGGGGAAAGCGGCAGATTGTGGCTGTTGTCTCTGTAGGAAGGGAGACTGTGGTACAGCGGGAGTGCGGTGAGGGTTCTGTTGTTGGAGTGTAGGAGTGGGGTAGGAGCGCTGGGGGAGTGAATACTGGGCTGTCGGATAGGGCGATCTGAACTGGGAAGAGAGACCAGCAGGAGGAGCGAGACTTGGGGGCCGCTGTGGTGGTTGACCTGGCAAATGTGAGCAGAGAAAGGAGAGAGAGGAGAAGGATGGGGAAAGAACAGACCTGGACGGTTCATGGTTTATATATGAGAGGGGGCGAGTGTATGCGGGTCGATTTATTCCTTGGCTCTTTTTTTGTACCGATAATATGATAAATTCGAGGTTTCTTTTTCGTCTCCCTCGGACGTGTTGTCCTTTGTTTACTGTTCAATGTCTACTAACCCTAACCTTAGCCATGGAGGTCCTCTCTCCTCGCTCAGCACTCCTCGCCAACTACGAGGTCCTCGCGCTCCTCCGCGAGCTCGACGCAGAGCATGTCGCACGCACAAAGACTGCAATCCGCATAAAAAAAGAGGAAGACGTCTCAGGAAAACCAACCCAGGAACCTCACTCGGGTGAAGCACCCGAGAACCTTCGCACAGTCGAACTCGAAGTGAGCTCCCCGCATTTTCGTGCACGTCCCACTTGACGTTGCATAGGCTATTCAATACCTCTCCGCAGAGTATCAACCCACGTCACAACAATCCGATCATGCCATATCCCAGCTTGTCCGTGATCTCGCTCCTTTCTCCCTCACGAAGGCAGAGAAACTGCAAGTCGTAAACCTTGCCCCGACCGAACCCGTCGAACTCTACGTCGTGTGTTGCCTTTCTAGTGTACTTCTTGCCGTTTTCTCAGGGTCGATGTCCGATAGATCATTGAAGAGCTCGAGGATCGTCTTGGAGATCGGATGGACGAAATCCTTGGTATCGTCTCAAGATCATTGTCCACCACAGCAGCTACTTCTACCCAGAGCGCCTCTTCTACGAATGGACCCACGCATACCAAAATAGTCGATGCGCACGAGGTAGAGCAAGGATGGGAACATGATCCAGAGGATGCCGAATTTGACGACATGGGGGAAGGCGCTGGGGTCGAAGGCGATCTCGATATGGAATACGACGATTAAAAGCATGTCATCTGCCACCATCACGATGATGGAAATCGCCGACACAGTTGAATCGGGTCCTTCAGAGACCATATCGCATAGTACATGGACAGAGACCACCAGGTATCTAGGTATCTTCTACCCACTTCGCGAATTCGGTACTTGATTCAATATTCTGTGCCCTGTATTTTTTAGTGCTTAGATAAGTACGACTCAAGGAACATTTGAGTCGCGTGATCATCGATCATCATCTTAGCAACCTCTCTTGCATGGCGACACTTGAAACACCATCACCTAGTCATGTAGAATAAGCAACTTGCTACCTCATGGTGCCAGTGGAACGAGCGGTGGTTTATGTTACTTTACGTGAACGAACTGCGGGCCTGAGTTATGTCCGGGTAATCCATTGAAACCACCAGGCTGTGTTGTGCAACCCTTTGGCAGTTTTGCAGCAGGATAAACCAAATAAAGAGGGCTCGTGCAACGTACGTGATTCCCTCAACTGCGACTAACCACTTTCTGAGCTGCTAGCAATATGTCCTCGTCATCGGCCGCAGGTGCGTTCAGACAGAGAAGCATCGTGTTGGTACTCACCGTCAAGTCAGAATCTGAAATTAAAACCTCTGACAAGATATATACAGTGATTTTTCTGCAGGATGGGAAGCACCTGGTGAGCGGCGGTCAACATGGAGTTCAAGTATGGCAACTTGAAGACGGTCGACAAGTGGCAACACTACTAAAACTGGCGAAAGAAATTGTCACGGATCTCGCTGTCTCCGATGATGGCAAATGGGTCGCAGCAGGGACAGATTGGACTGGCTTATACGTGTGGAGCACAGAGACATACGAACGCCGGTTCGAGCTGAAGGCACCTGGGCGGACACGTGTTAACTCATTAGATTTCTCGTCCGACTCCACTCAGTTCGTCATGGCAATTGCGAACAACGCTGCAGCCTACGTGTTCGATGTCGCAGCTTGGAAGGTGGTAAGAAAGCTCGAGCCCGGTGGCCTCACTCCCATTATAGCGGCGAAGTACTCACCTCAGGGAGACAAAATCGCCATGGTTACTCCCCCAGAGCTTATCATCTGGGGCAACAATGGCAACAAACTCATCCAGATCCCCGTGGAATGTGGTCATAGTGCTCGTCATGGCTTTGCCTGGTTCAGCCACTATCTCTTCGTCGTATCTGGCGACATGGTCGTAAAACTCGATTCTTCAACCGGATCCACCATCCACACATGGGCAGTTCCGTCTACCCATTTCCCTGCAATCGCAGTACCGCACCACGGGATGTTCTTCATGTACTCTGCAGGGCATACAGTCACCATTTGGGACACGTCGAGTCCCACTGTGCTCGCGACCATGCACCAAAATGAAGATGTACGTTCAAGCTGTCTCTCAAAAGACGGCGAATTGATCGCGATGGGTGGAGAGAGTGGGAGAATTGCCTTCAAGTATTTGACTACTGTCCTCGTGAGTATCGCGTCTCACGGATTGCATCGTGACACATCTGAACAGTAACTCCGCCTCATCTACATTTTTGCTTCTCAGGAGATGGCACTATTGGCCGATTCGTCTATCCCTGCACCGCTTTTGGTGGAGTGGGTCAGATCAATGCTAGCAAGAGCCTCATGGAAGGATGTTATGTCTAGCCCCGTCAATGCGAGTTTTTCTTTGGATTTCATGCGTTTCCTTGAGGGTTAACATGCCGTCTGTAGCTTGAAGCTCTGAAATTTGTGCTTTACCGCGCTATCTGTGATCATCTCGACACATTCAACAATGTGATAGACGCTGTCGAGTGCTTCCATCAAATGAACGATGAATTTGCAGCAGAGATAAGCACGAGCAACGAGCGGACGAGATGGGCTGCAGGTGAGGCAGATATTGACACTGCCAGCGACTTCGCTCGTTTGATCAATCTGCGTCAGATTTCAGACAACGGTGCCTCGGAAAGCTACCGTCCTTTGGAGATGCCGCTTTGTCTGCCCAGCGACCCGACGAAGCTATCGCCCATTATTCAGCGGCATTATCTCTCAGCCCGACTCCCTCGCAAAGCCTCTTAGTCAAGCGGAGCCAAGCATGTATAGCGAAGGGGCTATGGCAGAATGCGTTGGACGACACAAACCAAGTACGTAACCTCCGATTTGTATACGTTGGATTTTACCATGCAGGACCGTCAGGCGATCAAGCTCGATCCACAGTCAACGTGGAACCACGAGAGTTTCTTGAGCGAGTGGGTAAAAGTGGAGTTGACGGATGGACCATGGAGGAATACATTTGCCGCTGCCAGCACTGTGCGTGGCATCTCCCGCTAATGCGAAGTAAGGAAACTGAATCTCGATACCAAGTTCAAGGTCCCGAGACTCATTGTCTACAAAGTCCTATGCGAACGCCTCGAGGCGACCAATAGGATCACCGATGCGACCGAGTGTCTCCATGATATGATTTGCGAATTAGAACAAGATATCGAAAGCGAGGAAGCAAAACACATTCTTGCTGACTTCCTGGACCCGCGACACAGGCTACAATTGAACGATCGTTCCGTGTTGGACGTCAAAGCTCGCTCTTGCAAGGAGCTAGAGGACCACGGGGACGTCGCGATGACAGGCAAAAGATATGAAAAGGCCATCTCTCTCTACTCGATTGCATTGGGACTAGGTCCACATTCCCCACAAGACCTGTTCATCAAGCGGAGCAAGGCGCATACAGAGAGTGGCATGTGGGAGGATGCGATACGTGATGCAAATGAAGTACGTCTATGGGACTATAGATACACCCATTTTTGATCGAATTTATCAGGCCATCACTCTCGATCCGGTGTCGCTTACAGGCCATAAGCAGAAATATACAGCATTGTGTGGGGCAGGACGTTATCAGGATGCATTGTATGCATTCGAATCATTGCTCGCGAAGATGTCAGAATCACCCGATGCGGATACCCGTGGTGAGGGTGACAACTTCCACATTGAAGATTATCTGTTGATTATCTTGCGTCTTGTAGTGCGCTGCCATCAGCACAGAAATACAAGAAAAGAAATCCGGAGCGCAGTCCAGGATGCTATCCGTGAATTGCCACGAGTGCTCATTAACACAATGACGGGTTGTCTGTGCGACAAAACTCAACAAGCGGCCGCATTCGAATCCTCGCCTATCTTCATGGAGCTGATTTCATCCACGACGACTGATGTTGACCACTACCGTATTGAGCAAGAAGTTTCAAAGTACTACCGTTATGCCATGTTTTCACACAGGTGGGAAGACTTCGAGCCCCTGTACGAAAAGGTCAACCATGCCGCTGTTTACGACCTCGAAGTTTTTCCGACTCATAACAAACTCAAAACATTTTGCAAAACCGCGCAGGATGCTGGATTTCATTGGGCATGGAGCGACACGTGCTGCATCAACAAAGCTGACCACTTCGTACTCCAGGAAGCTCTTGTGTCCATGTTCAACTGGTACCGAGGCTCCTCCCTGACGATCGTCTTTCTGCGTGGAGTATCCTCGCCGTCCGAGCATGGCGATCTCGTGCATAGCATATGGAATTCTCGTATATGGACGTTCCAGGAATATCATGCGTCCAAGGTGGTCCGGTTCTACAATGAAGATTGGACACTGTACAGAAATCTCGACATCCCAAACCACAAGGCGTCCCCAGAGATCATCTCGGAGATGGAAGAAGCCACGCGCGTCTCGGCGGATTCGTTGACAGCACTTCAGCCAGGATTAGACAATATTCGGGAGAAGCTTTGCTTAGCTTCAGAACGTCAGACGACCGTCCCCGAGGATGTTGCCTATGCTTTATTTGGGATTTTTTCTGTTTCGCTGCCTGTCCTATACGGGGAGCGAGACCACGCGCTCGGGCGGCTTTTAGCACGCCTACTGACGAGTGCGGGCGACACAAGTATCCTTGCCTGGACCGGGAGGTCTGGCAATTTCAATAGCTGCCTTCCTGCTGAGATTGCAGTGTTCAGTGCAATGCCGACAACACACATTCCGCTCGCGATAAGAAATGTCGGGATGGATGACATATCCTCCAGGTTACAAGTCAGAACGTCAGAATACGATATCACCTCGCTCGTGAAGTTATATGACCGTCTTTGCGAGCTTCCCGTACCATCCTTTTCGGATAGTCGGATGAAGTTATCGTGCATTTCCTTCCCGCTCGGACGGGTACCTGCGACTGCGACTCTGGTCGCTTCGGAACGCATCTTCCAGGTCAGGACGGCTATGTTTGGGGTTATAGAGATCCGGACTACCGAGAATCTCGCTCGATACGATTCCTTGATTCTCGTACATCCCTGGATCGACTTCTTGCTTGACCGACGGCCCATGGAAGACATGGAGGACGTTGCTCAGTCCCCTCCATTCGAGAATTCCCCAACCCTCGGTCTTCCCGACACAACGAGGTCAGCAACACTCGAAAATTCAGACGAATCAATGTCTTCAATACGACAAGATACGGCGCTATCCGAGTCTGCCTCGTCCGTCGCATCGACGGACTCGGAAGCGCTACAATTTCTTGCTCGTTTCCGACAGCCGTTTGGTGCGTTGTTACTTGCACCGATCCGCCGCAACGTGGCAGAGTACAGAAGGGTTGCTGCGGATTGTCTTGTTCGAGTGCAGTTACAGGATAACGCACCATTAGACGAGTTGTGGGCGAATGTACGAGTTTTGGATGTTCTCTAAGGTGGTGTACCATCAAGTACTGCTTCGCGTGGCTTGCGGCTTGCTTTCAGTATTAGTAAGCTATGGTTTAAAAAGTTTAGACAATACCAATGGCAATGAATTGAAAGCAAGTGGTGGTGCAGTCCGTTCTTGCTTAGATAACCTGGTTGGCAGTGAGATCCTTGAGTCGTGGCAATGTTTCTAAGTTCTATAAATGCAAAGCGAGTGTAAGACTAGATGCTCGCAGTGGCTACAAAAATATCATTCAAGTATGAGTATGGATCCCACTAACGTGTCGAAATGATTTCTGAAGGGCTTCTTTGACAGCGGAAGACTTGATCAAACTCAGAGTGCACTAAATGAATGGCTTTGTGATGCGCTTGATCAGTAAAAAGCTTATTTACGTGTAGCAACTGACATGCTAAGTCATCAAACGTCTTTGGTTTGCTCTTCGCACCATTCCCATAAAGCTTGCCCAAGTTTAGGATCGTGTGCATCCTCACGAGATGGTCCGATTCTCGCCCAAGGGACAAGGTACTGTAACATTTCTCAGCAACAGGCTGCATGCGAATGTTTCGATTCTCACCTTTCCTCCAAGCTCAGCAGCATCAGGGGAGGTACCCGCATACAGTTGCGTGATGGCCCCGTGGGTAGTGTCGTATAGCGCTAGATTCTATGTTCTCATGAGTGGATCAGCTCAGTTTTTTCCAATATATGGTGCCTACCGATACGCTGCGAATGATTGACCCCAAGTGTCTTTGCAAATCGGATTGTATATTCCCAGGATTTAAGGAAATGGACACGATGCCTTCAGATCTGTAGCGTCTGTCGAGCTCCGACGCGATCACGACGTTACCCTTGTGTATCCCCTTCAAGCCAAAACCATGGAGATATCATACAGACCACTCACATATTTGCTTTGGCTGTAAAGATAATAAGTGGAGAGCTTTCTGCGCGCATGTGTGTCTCGGAAGGTTTCAAATTTGAGAGAGCCAAAAGTGTGCATTGAAGATGACACCGTGACTATCCGAGCCTTCCCATCCGAGGAGGTCTTCGCGGTGGAAATTAACAATGGTAATAAGAGCTTAGTAAAGTAGTGATGCCCTATTCATCACTGTGAGCAAGAAAGTTCCTCAAGGAGTAGTACGCTATTACCGAGCACATTGGTACCAAACTGAAGGTCATAGCCG